>OLMO02000324.1:16187477-16201333 GCA_900291935.2 Cassiopea xamachana
ACGGTACATACAAAGAAGCTGAAATTTTCAGAAGATTTTAGTTTTATTGAATACTTTTGATCAGCAAAAAATGAAGGAATTCTGAGTGTTTGATTTTCAGCAGTGGATCACATTTAACTGGAATGCCCCGATAGTAGTATTGACATCCTCTGATAGTTTTCATAATTTGAACATATATTCCTTCAAGTTTAAAACATTTTTGCACAATCTTTGCTACGCTTATTTGGGAAAGAGAACATTGTGAGAAGTGTCAATCCTCATTTTGCAATAAACACCGTTTAATAAAGTTCGATTTTTCTTCTAAGGAAATACGGTAACTGTTTTCAATAAATGCTTTAAAAACGAGTCTTTGAATGGCGTAAGCGATTGGCCTGATGGAAACGAGTCTTAGAATGACGTAAGCGATTGGCCTGATAGAAACGAGTCTTTGAATGAAATAAGCGATTGGCCTGATAGAAACGAGTCTTAGCATGACGTAGGAGATTAGCCTGATAGAAACAATAGCGTGAGAATCACGATATGAACTCATGGTAGCATGCAAATATGATACTAAACCTTGCCCACACAATATTATTTTTGTTTCTGGCAAGAAAGATCTTGCCTTCTGTCGTCAGCAACAACAAAATATCTAGCAGGATCGATTTTAAGATTGTCGACAGCAACAAAAATCTTTGATGTGTTTGCCACACCAGTGTTTTCAATATCAGCCGACGAATCCGACGGCAACTTTTTTGATTTGCAATTCCTACTTTCCCCTAGGGAAATGACATGATAACTAAACTGTTAGTGGTGTTAAGGCTTTCCAACTCCTACTCAAATAAGCGCAACTCCTACTTCAAAAACTATTGAAAACACAGCGCATCTAGCAAGTCAAAAATTGTGCTGTGTCAGCTAGGCTTAGAGCGATAATTTGATGAAAAAATGAAATTACTAAACTTTCCAGTACAAGCTCTGCTGCCAGTTTCAAAAAAGACTCCTAGACCCCGTTTAAATGATATCGGATTCAAATGAATCCGAAATGATTTCGTAGCATACTGTCCTTCCATCTGCACGATGACGATGATGAATCCGATATAAAATCAATACGTACATGAACACTATACAGAATGAATACGGTATCATGTCGAAGCATGAATCTGATATGATTTCATACCTGATTGACAATGAGGCTATATTTAGCAATTGTTTTTGACAAAAAGAACGACCTGATAATACATACATACATATACATACATATATATATATATATATATATATATATATATATATATATATATATATAATATTATATCTATCATGAGCACATCTAAATGCACACATTGGTAACAGCTTAAATAAAACACATATTGAAGAAATTGTTAGAAAAATCATGTTGAAAATACCTGCTCTCCTCTCTCTTTAGAGACCTGTCTTTTGTCTTCCATATCACATTTGTTGCCAAGCACCATCTTCTCTACATCTGCTGCAGCGTGCTTCAAGTCAAAAATAAGTGATCAGTTTCAGGCTGTGATGTCACTACCATCATAATGACATCATACTTTTATCATAATTTCATATTTATCATCATGTACTCATTGTTCTCATTCACATCTTCATTCATCAGTGACGTCACAAGTGATATTACCAGTTACATCATCAGCTATATCACATGGCATGCTAAGAGGGGGCAGGGGTAAATTGTCCCAGGGCTTATAAGAGAGAGGGGCTTAATAAATTTCTTGAAAATTTTCGGTAGTTAACTAAATATATTCTATCTGAAAATAGAGAACAATATTCATATTGTTTAGTTTATACACCATAAGTTCACAGCAGAATAAAAAACTGATAAATTGTGTAGTAGCCGTTGACATAGAGCAACTCTATCCGCAGTAAGCCAATGACTGACTTTGATTCTTGATAGCATTGAGAAATATTGCTTGCAAAACGTGATCTAGCTTAGTTTACCTACTTCTATGAAGCTTACTTACACTTGGTAGTATTCAATATTTTCTAGGGGGCTGGCTTAATAAAGGGGGGCTTAATAAATTTAACAGTCCAGGAAGAGGAGGAATATTGGAAATGGGGACTTGCTTGAGAGGGGGGCTAAAAAGAGAATTTATGGTACGTTCAGTTGAAGAAAGGGAAATGTGTGATCAAGGGCATACAGAAATGTGATCAAGTAATGTAATCATGTGATCAATTAATGTAATCATGTGATCAATGGATAAAATCATGTGATAACAAATGGAATTAAAATACTTGGAGCATTTAGGATTTCTCTACAAAACATAACATAAAGAATTTAAACTTTAATACAATGAGTAGCATGAAGATCAACATGAAGATGAGCCTGAAGATCAACAAAAAAGTAACAGACTTTGATTTGAAAAAACTTAATTGATTTCAAAACTGGAAGCAGGTCTTTCAACAATTCAGTTCTAGAGTTTTACATCATATAGCAGCATCTATTGGCTAGAGTATTACAAATTTAAACAAAAAAGTATCAAATGAATCAGATTTTTGCCAGTTTGGTTTTGATACTGCATTAAAAACATTTCAAGTCCACTTGTTTCTCATGATTTGTTGATAAACAAACAAAAAACAGATAATTTCAACAACAAAAAATCAAAAAGAAGAATTGAAAAAGGCAATAACACGTTTTAATGGAAAAAAACAACGAAAGTAAAAGTAATTTAATAATTGAACTAGCAAGACAATGTATTTTATTACGATGAAGCAACTTACTTCTTCAATGTTTCGAATCCAATTTCTAATATTATCAAATGACTTCTCACTTGTGATATCGTAAACTAGCATAATTCCCTATGGAAAATAGTAATTAAGTTATACCAAAAACATCATTTGAAAAATAGAGTTAAAGGTGAGAAAGTTAAAACTTGCAAATTTTATAACAACAAAAGAGTCCTTTTGAATCCTGAAAAGAGCCTACCCCCAAAACATATTAATGTTAAGAGAAAATCCACACAGGCCTTCCCTATTTCAGACACTCCACTTCATATTTTTCATTCTTTAATCTAATCAAGTATTATGTATAGTGAGAATTTGAGTTTCTCATCTACAGCTATGATAATTACAGAAATCTTCCACCCATTACATCTATCCAGACCCACATTTATTAGGTTTTCAGGAACATTCCTACCACCCTCTACTAATTCAATATCCTGTCTATCTTAGAAGCCAAGAATATATGGACAAAAGTCATTTGATATTTGTCAATATATGTTTGAAAGCAAAACATAAGACAAAAGTTGATATCAGCATTCCTTGAATGTAATAAATGTGAGGATTGTATTTGACCTTAAGTGAATGCATTGAGGAGACAAGACCTTTTTGTTTTACACTGGCAATCTCTCTTGCCTTTGCAAATGCCCTTGAAGACCTATTTGCACAAGTGATTGACTGTCCCTAACCAAAATCTGATTTAGCCTCCAATAACTGTGCCACAATTTATTACTAGATCTATAGCTCATACATTTTGAATGAGATACCTACTAGGCAAACACTTTCAATCACCCAATCAATCAATCAATCAATCAATCAATCAATCAATCAATCACCATCCCAAGCTGCTTTGCATGGGTAAAATACTGCTCTTGTAACAACCTTTTCAACCAAAAAGGTCTAGACAAGTCTAGACAAGCCACAGTCATTCTGCATGAAGGTTTTGCCCCTCTGGGACATTTCCTACATTTACATTATGTAGTTGGGTCATCATCAGCAATCAAAATAAGCAAGAGAATGTTTTGTATTGTGATTGCACCCTTCCATGGCTACAAAACTAAATTGTTTCTAATGATTACAGAAAACCTATCAGACCATCCACTAGCAACTAGGAAGCAATGTAAAGCATTTCATCAATTTAGGAACCTCATACACTTCCTAGATCACGCATTTGCAGTTCAGTAGCATTAATATATACCAAAATACTAGAATATTTTGTGGTTTCTGAAACTACAGAATTACATGAAAATACCAGCTATTAAATAAGAAAAACAAACAGGTGAAGTGAAATAACAAAAGCATAAGTTAGTGGGACATGACAAGGAAGGCAGAAACTAGCTAAAAGGAAGAGGATATTATGGAAAATAAATAAATGATTACCATTGCACCCCTGTAGTAAGCTGTGGTAATAGTTCGGAATCTTTCTTGACCTGCTGTGTCCCTGTGAATAAAAGCTACCCACATCAGACAAATCAAACAAGGCACTCCAGTAAGTAGCAAAATGTGATTGATTACTTTCATTGCTTTTCTTGAGTGTACTGTGAATCCTCAAAAAATCCCTCCCTCCCAAGGGCTTATTTGAGGGAGGCCAAAACAACTTCCTGGTAGTTGGTCATATTGCAGTTGAAATTAATCCATTAATAAGCTACTAATTTGATGCTTCACATACAAGCAATTGAATGCTTTTCAAGGACAGGAAAATGTTCATTAATTAAAGGGTTCTTTTTCTGTCCTAGCTCTATAAAATACCAACAATCTCTCAAATAGCTACAGTTACATGATTGGGTAGGGAGGGGCTTATTACCAATTTATAGCTCTAGGGTGGGGAATTATTCAAGGGGGTTAATTCAAGGACTTAGGATGAAGATGTATGTGCAAGCATAGCAAAAAATGTCATATCAGGCACCTGACCAATCATTCTCAATAAACAATTTTGTGCAGTAAATAAAAATGTATTACTAAATTCCTACAGGCTTAAATGTTTCAACATCATGACACTACAAGTGCATCTGAATTTGAAAATTTGGATCAAAGTTGGACACAAACTGAAGAAATGCGCAAATCGTACAACTTGTGATTCTTATGAAATTGTGATTTAACGTGTGATTCTGATGAATTTGTTTGTCAAACTTTTGCTGGAAACAAGTTGAAAGGGGTTGAACATTGAAAGCTAATTAGGGGGTGGTTTAAACTTAAAACCAAGCACACAGATGGGGGTAAATGTACGCAGAAAACACATACTTGTATACGAAGTGATAGGGGAGTTAATATTTTTGAAAATTCTGTGTACGTACTACGTGGATGGCCACAAGAAAGATACAAAGCACAGGGTGCTGATAGTTGGGGGCATAGCTACTGAGCAGGAGTGGGATGTAGCATCCCCTCAATAATTCTAAATGGTAAGAAATATCAGGCAAATTATCAGAGAAGTCTTTTTGCTAAATTTTTCATATATTCAGAGTATTAAGAACTCCTGAATATATAAAGGCAAAAAGCTCTGAAAATGTGAGAAATTTAGAAAAAGATATATAAATAATAAAGAGCTGTAATATATATGGTTTAAAAAAGAAATTATTTACACTTGTCTTATTTACAGAAAGCCTCATTCATAAATCTCATTGAAATTTGAAGAAAAACAGCAAAAATAGGGCAAAACATGTATCTACTAGAACTTCAAATAGAAGGCGGCCACCGGTGATTTATTGCTGGCTACATCTGCCTACACTACCACCTTTGACTTAAAATGATGTAAAAAGCATACAAAATTCTGTGCCCTCCATGGGGCATAACCCCAAACTATTAATGATCAGATGCCTACTCTAAATATTATTGATACCTCTGTTGTACATATCCCAAATTTGTGAGGTATCAATACACCAATGGCAATAATATAAGGGTACAAAGGATTGAGAGTACAAAAATACCATACCATATCTGCAATTTGATTTTCTTTCCATCTAACTCTATTGTCCTGATTTTGAAATCAATTCCTGAAATGAAATATGTATGAGAGAAGGTCTATGGATTCAAATCCATTATATTTACTGCAGTAAGTATACCTTATGAGAGACAGTTACTCCCTGTGCCTTTAATGTATGGATTCAAATCCACTTTATTTACTGCACTATGAGAGTTAATGACTCCCAGCAGCTGTTATATATGACCAGGCACATTCCATGAAAACTGCATACCAAAGGTGTGCCAGAAGAATGTGCTGTGTGCTAAAAATTGTTTCTGTAATTTCATTCAATCCAGCTTCACAAGTGAACTACCCAAGGGCAATTCAATGCTTTTTTGCTTCATAGGTGGATCAGATTTTGCCTGCAGATATAGAGCACACCTTCCAATGTAAATTCCATGTTATTCTGTGCATGATAGAGATATATCCATACAATGTTATTTTTTAGCAGGTTATGTCAGGGAAAGGACTTTGGGCCTATAAAAAAGTCCCAACAAAGGAGAAACTAAGAAAAGGGAGAAAGGATAAGTAGAAAGGGAGCTAAGATCAAGTTTGTTGATGTTAGATTTGAAAGAAGATAAGCTTACCATAGCACAAAAAAGCGGCAACATTCTTTTCGTGCTGTGGTAAAGTTCTGTAGTACCAACAGACTATTTAAGAAGATAAGTTGTAGGACTTAGGGAAAGTAATGGATGGCAATGAGTTGCATAGTTGAGAAGTTCTTGGAATGAAAGATGGGAGAGAGAGTGTAGGGAATTGGTGAGGCTTGGCTTGCTGATGAGACAGATAGCTTTAGACTGGACTTTGTCAAGAAGAAGGAAAGAACAACTAGGAACAAATTTAGGAGCTTAAATATCACAATTGCAGATTTGCCAATTCTTCTGTTTATAACATGCTACTTTGGCACCCCATAGAGAATTCTCAGGGGAGGCACATGCATCCCATCATTGCCCATGCCAGCAGACCAATGACAACTGGGACTGTGAAATTTGTTAACACAGCCATACAAAGAGTGTTTCCTATATTTCAAATTTTCTATTACAATGTCAAAACCTGCAATGGGGTCACTCATTTAGTATATATGCACAAAGGGTGGAAGGGGGTCAAGCAAAAGTATAACCAATGCATGCAGGGGGGAGGTGGGTTGACACATCTAGGCATGTTCGCAAAAAAGCTCCTTTTATGATCCTTTGTTGTCTTCGGTGATGACTTCCATTAGCATGCTAAAAAGCATTTCCTGTCTCTCCAATCTTTTACAGTCTTTTTCTCAATGTAATTATTGATTGGATATTTTAAATCTTTCCTGTTGGAAATGGGGGGTCAGATGGGGAAGAGTACTTACACAATAGGGGGTTGTAGCAAACATAAATGTTCATACAATGGTGGAAGGGGGGTCAAATGTCTGCCATTTTGAATGATCCCAATGTCTGTTACATCCAATCTGCAAATGTCTGTTGCTCAAAAACTTTAAAGTTTGCACAAAAATGGAGTGGATTAGAAACAAATGATAATTACCACTCCCGAAGTTCACATTCAGCTAAAGTAGCATGAGAAAGTTAGAGGTTCAATTGAGATAGCAGTTTGAAAACACATAACATTTGATGATATTGTGATATAATGTCCATTACAATCATAAAAATAGGTAAAATAAGTAGAACAACAACTAAGCAGAAATGTTCGGGTGCTGTGAAAATAAAACTCAATTATTTTGAGCCCACTGTAGCTTTCACTGCATTTGCAGATTTGTGGCCCAGGGCTATAGAGAAGGAGATAGGTGCCACCCATGTGCCATTGGGCACGGGAAAGGATTTTGACTTGACTTTTGAAAAGTAACTTGTCAATAAATATGAATTTGAAGCAAAACATAGCAAACTTCATTGAGCTGTAATGCTCATTACATGGAATTATCATTAAGAATTACCCATGCTGAAAATGTCGTTTGCTATTTTTCACACCAAACACTGGAAAAGGAGCTTAGAGCATGCCACAGATCTTGTGATATGTGCCATACATCATTACATTGCATGGACGTAACTCTATCATGCAAAGAAGAACATGGAATGCATGTTGTAAGGTATTCTCTATATCTGCATTCTGAGAGGCAAAATCTGATCCCATTCAATTAATTCAATTGGTTATCCATGAAATCCTTGAGTGATATGCCAAATATCTCCAATGATATGCTAAGTTCATCATGGCAAATATCACAAAAATGTTACCTAAATCATATCTTAGAACTGGTTGCTGGAAATGATAATAATTATTACATATATGCAGTAAATAAGCAAAACATATTTATCCTTAATTTAGTTATTTAAAAAACTTATGAGGCAAATAGTGAAGTAGTTTACTAACTTCTCTAGTAAAACAATTTCAGGTTTAATACGTTTATATGCTATGGCCCATAGGTATGCTATAGCTCTGAGAAATGATGACGGCATATCAATGAGTACCAAAATTTCTCAAAGCCTTAGACTTAAAGGCCGTGAGAATCATGACATACAGGCTGCTTGAATCATGATATAATGGCGAAACTAACAGAAAAATGTTGTAATAATATTGAAGAAATACGTCGTACATCTACACACATTGAGATCCACCTGAAAAAATTGCAGTGTAAACGTGGTACAGACAGAAAGGCCGGATTCCGTAACATTTTAGGCTCTTCTTTACTTCCTCAATCGGTGCCTCCAAAGCCAGATTATGGAATAAATAATGCCAAAGCAATGAAGCAAGTAGCAAAAATTACTCACTTAAAAATGCATTGCAAGTGATATATTTCACTAAGAAATACCATACCATAACAATACAATTTGGAAATCTCTCACCCAAACGGCTCGAAACTCATGATTTCATTGAGGTTGCGCAGTTTGCCCAAACAACAACTTCGAAAAACAATAGTTTTACATACCTATCGTCGATATGAAGGTAGAATTAAATGCATCCTCTGAAAATCTAAATAAGACACAAGTCTTCCCCACGCCTGAATCACCAATTAGTAACAATTTGAAAAGATGATCATAAGTTTTCGCCATCTTTTCGTGTTTCCTTTCCTTTTCAATCAGGTGTGGCAATATTAGTCCCAGGCCTCTCTCTGCATTACAATTTCACAACGAGGCTGCCACATTACGAAACATGACTCACGAAATATGGTTGGTTTGAATCAACGTTTCTCAAATAGTGGGACACGCCCCTCAAGGGGGAGAAGAGAAAACATTTCGAAATAGTGCTAGAGGGGGCGTGTATGAACCCAGGAAACAGGTGCAGTTTTTACAGATAATAGTCTTATTTGTAGCACAGAATGTGTTTGCAGTGAGTGGGGGGCACGAAATATTTTCTATTTCCATAGGGGGCCTTGCAAAAAATAATTGAGAAGTACTGGGAAGCATCAAAACTAATTGAGATGCATCAACAGAGTATTGCAGAAGCGCAACTAGGGGAGATTTCGGGGGTCTAGACCCTTGTACTTTTCAGCATAAGAGCGAAAGTGCCTTTTTGTGGTGCCCTCTCCATCCAAAATGGGCGTTCCCAAGCATAGAAAATGCGTGCGTCAAAAATGTTCCTAGGGTTTTTCCCTCGCCCCAGTTCCCCTTTTCCTATCCTGCCGTGATAAGAAATAGCACTAAGAATCATCGGCCTTCAGGGGAACGCTTCCAACAGTATTTCCTCCGTCTGAATCTGAAAAAACAGTATTTTGAATTAACAACTTTTAATATGGCGCTACAACATGAAACGAAATTTTTTAGATCGAAATTCTTAATTCTCCGCTGAGCCTCCTTAATATTCTTACATGTGTTTGGTTTTAAGTCTTAGACTGTTCTTAAATTATTCTCAAATTATCGAAGGTGAAACTATGACTGAAAACCAAAGGATTGTAATCAAATATTTATTGATGCTTTACTTCATCATAAAGCAAAGTAAAAGTGGAGCAGATTAACAAATATTGTATAGATAATGAAGAAAAGTTAATCTACCAACAGTACTATAACTCAAATACACAAAATTCAATGTTTTGATGAAAGTCGTGGCTTGTGTTACTCTTAAATTCCAGCGATTCTGAGTATGATTATTCTTATAAACTTAGTCATTACAAAAATGTGCATCATTGCCCTAACAAAACAACTAACATTTCTCGGGAATTTTTAAACTTGTGTTTAAGTTGAGATTGTATACAGAGTCATTATCATTATGCATTTGATTGATTGTATTGACACTGATACCAATGTGTAGCCGAAAGAATGAGCTTTCAAAAGGTTATGAGTCGAAAACGCGGCCAAGAAGCTTGTAAACGAGGTCTTTCCGCCAAAGGGCTGGTCTGCAAAATACGTTGTGTATACAAAACTTATGGGATGCCGTGTCTCCTTTCAAGTGAAAAAGTACGGTGTTTTTTTGCGGACTATAACAACAAATTATACATCACTATGCTCGGAAACACTTGAATTGTACTTTGACCCTGGTGATGGCACAATAGAAAGGAAAATAGTGATAAAATCAATGAAAGTATATCGCCATCATAAGTGCTTTCGGTCGAAGCCTTTGTTAATTCGCGCTAGCCATCACGCAGTGCGGACCTCTCTCTCTCTTCTCGACGGGAAGGTCATTACTGACCAGCCGTGACACTTTCCACAAAACTCCCCGAATGATCTCTGTCTTGAGCTTGTTCTAATAAACTGGCCATGCTGATGTTTGCAATGTTCTTCACGTTGTCAGACATTCTGGTTTTGGGTCTTCCACGGCCCCTTTTGCCGATAACTGTACCGAATAGCAGATCTTTTGTTATGCTGGATGTTCTGGCTATATGTCAGAGGAATTTCAATTTCCTTTCGTTGATCTTGTCCAGTAGTCTACGGCAAGGCCTAATCTTCTCCAAAACCCATGTACGGATCTGCACTATGGTATATGGCACAGATCAGTTCCATGTTTTTCCCCTAATACTTTAGAAATTAGCTAAAGAGTTGGGTTAAATTGAAGCTTCATTTACACGCTCTTTCTATAATGAATCTAGCTCTATGCCTACTTCCTTATTTTTGAACTTCTTTTTATCAAATTGTGGCAGTAAATGGTTCTTAATAGTTCCATAGTTTTCACTACACACATGGTGCTATAAATATGTTACAGAAGCAAGGAAACATCAGAAATTGTTATTTTGACTAAACTACTACAATCAGTGCAAAAGTACGCGTAAAACGCATTTTCTCACTGAATTTCAATCATTTCCTCGAAGTTTTCCTGAAACAGTATTGTGTACAGTGTTGCTCAATGTAACCGGCCTAATAGGCCTAAGTATGGAAACACTGATTAGTAATTAGTGAAAGTTAACAAATAATTTTTCACTGCATTCGCTACTTTTCGCGACAGTTTCTTCCTTTGAAATCAATCATATGCGAAGCATGCAATGACGGAGGTAATTGAATTTAAATTTACCGACGAGATCTCCAATGGATGGGCGTGTGATACCCCCACATTTCCCCCGCTAGCTATTCTCCTGATTAGCATAAAGCATAAATGGTTGACAGCAAATTAGAAGGATTTCAAGGAAAAGTATGGTCATGATATACGTTTTTTTATAAGAAAAAAGTTTATAAGAAAATGAGGCTCATATTGTCAAAATCTTAGGAAAATCTTAGGAAACTCACGACGCTCAATTTCAAAACTTAAAGTACTTATGCATCGAAAATTTCGAATATACTTTTTAGCTAAAATCGAAACTTCGGTCTTTCCAGTGCATGAAGATCATATTATTCTTGTTCTTACTGGCGAGAAAAGTGTAGAAATTAGCGCTTGTTTTGAGGCACTAGGTGCGAATTTTGATAGCCATTGCATGACGTCATAACGAGGATCAAACCGAGTGCATTCTTTAGGCCTATATCAGTTGAGAAACAAAGCGTAAGAAAGCTTCTCGTCTTGGCGTGCTACGGCTCATTAAAATGGCAAACAGTGACAGTGAATTGTCATCTTGTGATAAAGCTACTGATTGTCAATAAGAACATGATGGCAATGATGATGGCAGCGATTTCGAAATTTTCGATGCATAAGCACTTTAGGTGTTTTCATTGGGCAGAAATTGATATATCGCCCATTTTAGCCAGTTTATTTCAGAAAAGTTAAGAAAAATTTAAGAAAACCTCAAGCTCAATTTCGGGAGAAGTTAACAAAATTTAGGCTCAGGCAAAATTACGGTTTTCTTACAAAAAAAACGTGCACTAATGTTTATACGTTGTCACATGTGTTATATAACAATCTGAGAGCCTGGGAACCTGGATTGCCTAAAGAGCCCCCCAGCCATGTCCGAATTTTACTACCCCACCAGATCCTAGTCATGCTGAAAAATTGTTCAACATTTCCTGAAGTTGCTCAAAAAAATATCTTAAAGTTTGTAGTGAAGGTAAACATTGTAGCCGATGGCATTTTCTCATCCATTCAATTTTACACAAACATCAAGCAAATCCAAACAGTCACCCATTCAACAGCAACTCATTATCAATTGTTTCGTTTCTTAGCAACATTCAGATCAAACACTTCTCTTGCGTCATTTATGTTAATTTGTATAGCATCATTTCTGTATATATGTGTGTAGTTTGTTTCTTCGTGCTCTCTGCACGTTAAATAAGACTACTATCTGAAGTAACATCAACAAGCCAATGAGGGGCTGTCACAGGAAAAGAACACAATGATACTAAAACCAACGTTCTTATAAGCTTACAAAAGACGCATAAATGTGATAAAAACAATGCTTTATCTCATAACATTTTAGTAACGTTCATCATTATAAATTGCTAAAGCATTATTCAACAATACAAAGGCATTTAAAGTTTGATTTCCCCGTGCATGTATCCAGAGAATATATATATATATATATATATACAGTAAAAGCCATATTAAGCCCCTGGGGGGCTTATTTGGAGTCTTAGAGGGGGTTTAATAGGGGGGTGGATTGTTAGAGAGGGCGTCATAGAGTGTTAGAGGGGGATTTTTAATAGGGAGGGCGTCTTAGTACTAACTCAGGGGTAAAAGTTTCATAAGAATGTTCTTTGCAATCCCTCTGCATTGCCTCCTTTGACAAATCGTTGCTAGGAACTTTGAGAATATCTCACATTAGTTAACTATGTAGTCTTTATCTGAATCATCAGGGTCAATTGAAAACCCGGGGAACAAACGTTTTCCTTTTGGATTCCTTCGACAGGGTCAGTATTCTCTTCGTTTCTACGGCGCACGTGTAATTCTGAACAAGCGCCATAATTCATACACGTAATATTAACTGGCAATATTCTATGTCTTAAGAACCCATTCAATCATTTACGTCATGAAAGAGGACGGGGGCTTATCTGTAAAATTTGCTTGACGAGGGGGCTAGAGAGGGGGCTTATTAGAAAGGGGAAGTTTAATAGAGCTTTTACGGTAACTATTCTTTATGAGTAAACTGCACATAACTATGTTTTACGAGTATACTGTATCTTTATATATCATAACTCTGCATATCTAGGCCTTTGTAACACATCTTAATGGCACTCCGCAGCACTGTAAAAATGCCACTCCGCAGCAGGTTGAACAGACACTTTCCCTCGCAAAGTTTTTGCAAGGGTACTTCCTACAAGAACCTTTATGCTATAACAGATGTACATATATCTGACCACACTTATAATGTATATCTGACCACACCTATAATGTAACCAGCAAAAATTACAAATCCGCCTATATTCACCAAATGTTCGATTACATGAATAAAGTTCTATTCTGCAATTTGTAATTGCTTTATCCGCACACGGGAGTATGACTACCGAGACACAAAATTAACTTGTATGCAGGCACACAAATATCGGAGAGGGGTGGGGGTGTGACACCCCAATCCTTAGTCCAGTTGGAAAATTCTGAGGCAGCGTAATATTAAGCCTGTTTAGAAAAAGCCATATCACATATTGCTTATCACAAAAGGATTGAATTTTCCGTCTATCATAGCTGTTTGTTGTTGTCCGACCGTCATAGCTCTCTGTCTTTGCTGTCTGTCATTGAGTTTTCCATCTGAACTCAGATTTTCCCACTGCAGCAGTTTTCTCTAATTTTTCGGCGTATGTTTCAAGTTCATTTGTGCCGTAACTTCAGTTTTCGTCAACGAATCAAATTTTTCCGATGGAGCCAATCGGAAACATTCGAATCATTCGCAAAAACTAAAGCTATT
>OLMO02000324.1:16213735-16225883 GCA_900291935.2 Cassiopea xamachana
TATATATATATATATATATATATATATATATATATGTATGTATGTATGTATATTTGTATTACAAACATAAGGAAGCAATCACTACTACCATATGTTCAAAGATATTTTTTCTTTATTCACTGTAACTGTTTTCTTATAACGCTCTGCCCCTAAAAAAGAAAACAAAAATTTCTTCATCTCTCCATTATGGTCAATGACAAATAAGAAGCCAAATGACTTGAGCATGTTAGCAACGGAATGGATATTGGTCAGGAATTCAGAAAGGCACTTAGAAGTACAAGAGAAAAAGCTATAACACATCAGTATCTCAGGTCATGTTATCTCAGCTTCTCAACTGAATCAAAAAGGAAAAAACTTTTTCTTTGTCAAAGCAAAAATGAAATGAACTATGTTGCACATTACCTTTATTATTATTTACTTTTTACTTTTTCTTATTTCCTCACTGCTTATTTTGAGCCCCTTGTTTATTACCTTACCTTACCTTACCGCTGTTCCGTGTCGGCCACGACGTTGGAGACTACGATTCGCCACCCCTTCCTGTCCATCACCTTCCTTGCACAATCATTGATGCCCATCCAAGCATATCTAGTGACATTATCTACCCAGTTGGTTCTTTTCCTTCCGCGACCTCTTGTACCTTGTTTATTACTGGTAACAATTTTGGAATTGCTTCAAATTTGCATAGATAATTTTTCTAACATGCTGCATAGATAACATGCAAATGCAGTTACTCCCCTCAAAACTCAGTTAATCCTCATTTCATATGTTTTCCTGTTTTTACATGCTGTTTGCACTTCCTAGGAACAGACATGTCCACAAGTAGATTCTTATATGGTCTCATGCATGCTCTCTTTTTACCCCTACCCACTCTGCTTATTCTATATCCCTAGACTATTTATTGTAGAAATTTGGTGCAGCCCCTGCTGATTCAGACCCCCCTTCCTTCAGTTAATATGGGTTTTAGAGTATGTAAACCTTTTATAAGAAACTAGTACTAGGCTTTCACAAATTTATGAAACTTTATTAAACTCAATTGGAGTGATGGCCCAGTGGCTAGAGCACCTGCCTCACAACTGGAAGATCACGGGTTTGATAACAGGGCCAGTCATACCAAAGATTTGTAAAATGGCACCCACTGCGTTCTTGTCTGGCACTCAATATATAAGAATGGAGTGGAAAAGTTAAACACACAGAGCTACCAGTGGACCAGCCACCTACTGTCCCCTTCATTGCATTCACAGACGTATGGCCTAGGGCTACTTGAAACAGAGATAGGTGGCACCCTATGCACCATTGGCATGGGAAGGACTTTGATTTGACTTTTTTGAGTACTAAACTCTAGCAAACTTCAAAAACAAAACTGTTAGTACCAGATGGCAACTGTCTTTGCCAAATTAAAATACGTTTAAGTACCAGAAGTCCATACATATTTCTTGCAAATAAGAAGGGTGTATGATTTTCATGCCTAAGTACATGGAATGCACCTTGGTAGCTGAGACAATAAATGGCCATAACAATCATATACTAATGCTGTATGCACTCCTACCATCAAAGTAAATCATATAAGTTAGATAAACTTGGCCTACCCATAGAACTGAAAAAGCATTTGTTTCCATCAAAAATACAAAAGTCATTGCTGGAAACAGAGCACTTGCTGCTGCACATTGTATTCACTAAGTGCTTGTGAGCTGCACAAAAGAAACCACAGGAATTGCAGGATATCCATGGAAATGATTGTTTTTTGGCAGGATTTCAACATTTCACCAAGCTCATATTAAACACTGTATCAACTAACATTGCTACAGTGCAAAAAACTGAATAAGTTGGTTCATTCATCAAATGTGCATATATGCAGTCATGAAGTGAAGATGCAGTTCAAAAATTAGTTTCTATCTTCTCCTCAATTCTTCATGCAAATAAGCAGTGCTCCATGTGAACGAGTTCACACTTTGAACCTTTTCATGTATAGATTTCAACTACCAATAGAAATACATTTGAACCTGATAAAGAAGGCTACATCTACATGAGGTGAGTCACTTTGCCATTCACCAAAAGCAATATCGTGAGCAGCAAATCAAACAAAATATTCATAGTAAGGATTGTGTATATCAACTTTCCTAACTTAACTGTTATTGGCTACATTCAGCATATAATTGGTCATATAAAGCATAAAATTGGCCATATTTGGCATAAGATTGGCTGTATTTAGCACACAATCTGCTATATTTGGCATAGAACTGGCCATATTTGGCAGATAATGGGCTAGACAGCAATTACAATTAAATTATTAAGGCTGGGCAGCACCTTAAGCATGAATAAAATAGAATCAAAATATAATGTTATTAGACCTGCTGTAGTGATGTAAATTGTAGAAAATGCTCCTCTTCCTTTAACAAAGACCTCTGCAAAATTAGTTTTCCCAACTCCACTGTCTCCAACCAAAATGATTGAATACTGAGTCACCCTTTTCTCCATAATTCTAAATCAATGAAAATGGGAAATTTTAACTGATTTTTTCTTAATAACATTCTAATTTCAGTAAAATTTTGTATCAACATGATGTTCATATAATCTTCAAATGAGGAAAGAAAATTTAGTGTCTCAAGAATAAAGGATCACAACAAACAACTGAAGTTTATTAAGAAATTGTACAATTCATGCTAGTGAGCACGGGTATTGGCAAGAGTGGTTCTTTATTCACTTCTCCTTCTCCATACGGGAACATATAAAAGGGAATATATCATGCTGGGTCTCTTGATCATGTTAGTATAATTAGCAGGGCGTGCAACTCTTGACCTTCTCAGACATGAATGTAGTCTTTACCAAAGAGATAATCCTTGGCTCATTTCTAAGCAACCCTGTCTTGCCATGGGTCTCCATTAGGCACTTTCAGCTTATTCTATTGGCTGTTTACTTGTTTACTTTTTAGTTGTTTTTGCTTGTTTGTGCGCCTTTATATGTACTTCTCTGCAAATTTTGAGTATATGATCATTTTGCGCATGTGATCATTTTGAGCATGTGATCATTTTGCGCAAGTGATCATTTTGAGCAAGTGATCATATTGAACATAAGATCATTTTGGGTATAAATATCCTAGTTACTAAAATAGTTCTAACTGGCACAAGCTTGGGTCAAAGTGTTTTTGGAATTCTCTATGGTAGTGTCAAATTATTGGAATGGCTTTATAATGGAATTGTCATGATATTGTAATAGCCTTCTATAATATATGGAGAAAATGTCAGATGGATGGAGCTTGTCTCAAATGAAACAGTTCTTAGAAAAGTTCAAGAAGAGCAATGGATTCTTACATCTATCACTCAGAGAAAACTAAAATTTTCCAGAAAAAAGGATAGTTCAAGATCTAGAGAAAGACAGGGAAACTACTAAGATGATCTGGTGGGATGCTCAAGAAAAGGGGAGCTCTTCCATCCGGCTCAGGAAAGACAGAGAGATTCAAATGCATAGTTGTCATAGTCATAGTCATAAATTGACATGGCACAAAAAGGAGGACTTTTTTATTGCTGTCCTCATTTTCAAATTGCACACGATGGAATGAACTGAATGCAATGAATCGAATGCAGTATAAATAAGCAAGAATATAGCAAAAAGAAAATGATGTTTATAAAATTTACTGCTTATCTCATCTGCTGTTGTGGGAAGACTATTTATAAATAGATGTCCTTTTCTAATGTCGAAATTCTTTCCCATCTTCTTTCAATGTGATTTTTCTACTATGGTCATTATGATTTCATCATGCTATACTTGAGAATCTATTTTCAGATTTCAGATTATTTTAGATATTAAGTGAAGCAGGCACATACCGTCAGGGGGCATGTACCTGCAGGGGGGAATGTACCTGCAAGGGGTGGGAGCAATTTCATATTTCACTTCACATTGTTAATTCTCAACAGGCAACTCAACAAAAACAAATATTGAACTAAAATATAACAACAAAACTAAATTAAATAATTCAATAGACTTGAAGTAGTAATACTTACAGAGAAAGAAACTCGTTCAGTTGTAAAACTAATCAAGGAATGATCACCCTCTTTTCAGCTGCTAACAAAATTTAGATTGATGCTCTACATCTTAATAGCATTAGGCAACTTGGTCATTAATTTCAAGAAGGAAGTGTTGAAAAAAAGTAGCAGATGGTAGTCGCCTTAAGGGAATTTCAATTCAACATTTAGCTCCAATATTGTGGATTGATATCCCCAAATGAAATATTCTGCATGGTTTTGACCCGTTCCATTAACAGAATTGTTAACCTGGAGATTTACATTAACAAAGTAAGGGTTGTGCTTTCCAAAGTGATTGTAAAGGCAGGTTTTTTTCCTCCAGGGCATTTCCTCTGGTTAAATGCTTGAAGCCAAGGTGTGTGGAAGCTGTGATTTTTGGATTCAGCTGATAATGAGGATATAAACAGTACAATGTTATGGAGACAACCATCAACTATTTACCAGCATTTTTGTGAGTAAGCGTCCTTTTCGCACATTCTCCATTTGAAGGTACGGCACATGTTAACTCCGATTTCAAGCAAATCACGGTGTATCTTAATTTATCACACTTGTGAAATGGAAACTAATTAATCAATGGTTTCTGTCGTCGCCTCTAAAAGCGATAAACGTCAAGCGATATTTAGCCAAAATTCGATATATCTTTATTAAATATACGATTCAAAATATACACAGGGTATACTTACATATTTGTATCTGATAACTATATTTACATTTGAAAAATATCTTCTGTACAAACTATTTAACACTACTTCGGAGTTCATGAAAATCTTACGAATGCGCCCGCGACACCGTTTCCGCTGGCAAAGTGCCACAGTCTCCTTTCGCAGTTCGTTCTTAGAATTTACAACCTCGTTTTGAACATAAGCCGACTTCCGACAATGATTTAGAAGCGGCAAAGGCAATATTTGTCCAACTCAGAGGTTTTCACGTTGTACCGAGTGAGGCAAGCTTACTGATCCCAGTGAGATGTCCATTGATGTCAAGGCATAGTATATTTTCCTTTTAAGTCCTAAACACATTATTTGGAATTTAAACAGTAACACAATTTCTTCCTGTCCTGCCTATCTTTTTAAACTGTTTCTTAAGGTAATGATCGTTTATTATGCTTAAGGGAAGAGCGATGTTTTCTCAGCAGATGTATGAAACTTGTACCTCCATCTCCATCATCTTGGAATATTGATAATTCCTAGTAAGTAGTGACGACAGGTAACCCACACCACACAATTTAAAGACTGCCCATGATTTGACCTTCTGCAATATAAATGCTGTGTTCTGTGACTGATAGGGGTAATTGATTCATAAGCCCCAATCAAAACATGTGTGAAAAATACAACCCCTCTAAAAGAGGCATTTTAAAGCTTTACCTTCAATGGAAAACACCCCCATCCCTATGACATCAGGAATTATCTGTCCCTGCTGTCAACCTCGTGTCTCATATAGCATTTTTGCTGAAGATTCCCCTCCTTAAAGAATTTTAAAATGAAATGAAACCAGACATGTTTCTTATAGAATAACAGAAAAGTCGGAAATCAATGATATAGAAGCGACGAAGGCGCTAGATGACATCGATTCAGAGTGAGGCAAGGCATTTCGAAAAGTGGCTAAAGGACTGTCGCCAGTACTGAGCTCTTATAATTTAGAGAAAAGTAAGGGACAATTTCATAAAGTTTCACATATATCTTAAGCGTATAAAGTGGTGAGTTGTCATGTTTTGTATCTTTTCTTTTCAATTTTTTTCTGAATTTTGACAATTCATGTCCATATCGCGAAGTTTCACGTAGTTTACGAGTGCAGTTGCTACGTCCCGATTCTTTGAAATGCGAACAATATAAGCCATATAATAAGAGACTACTCGTTATTTCAAGAGGGGTTGGTATCAAAGAGACATGATTTCCTGCCCAAAGAATCATCTTGTCCAACTTTGAAATTTTTTTCACTGTATTTGAACAACATTCCGCAGTTTAGGGCGACAACAAAATCCCGCTGCATTCTATATCAGATTGCACCAATCGATCAGCCCAGTAACACCAACCGATAAAAAGTACGGATTACCTGATTAATCATTGACTAACCTTACATTTCCTTGCAACTTCTCTCAGAGCTCGGCCTACTTCCACTTGCCCGCCTTCGTTCAAACTTTGCTTCTCTATGCACTTTGATGACGGGTGTGAAATCCCTGTCAAGTCCCTTTGGCATCATGTAACTGCCCACGCGCAAACAATGCTACTTGTAGCCACACCTACTATAGCCCTCTGATGTGCCAATTCCAGGGTTAGCAATACCACTGCGCCTTATATAACAGTTTTTGATATCTGCAATCATAGCAAACATACAAAGAATAGCCTGTGGAACCAGAAGCATCTTACTTGTTAGAGTTCTTAAAAATGCAGCTCACAAACAAACGCTTCCATAAAGCCTGGTTTTCATGTAAGCCCAGTCTCAGGACTATTTAAAAAGAAAAGGAGTATATGAAAGGAGCTTGCATCCCAAGGATCATGATAATTTCGATTAATAAACATATATATATATATATATATATATATATATATATATATATATATATATATATATATATATATATATATATATATATATATATAATTGCAGTTTCGCATTAACAACGAGAGTGTTTCATGTAGTTTCTGCTTCTGCTGCTCTGCAAATTACACCTGAGTACTCTCTCCAAGCGTTTCTGTCCTGTGCCAACGATCTTATGTATTTAAAATCTTCCTTTCTCCTCAAAGTTGGTATCGGAAAGTCTCTGTTGATTGATTTTGCCATGTTGATGTCTTTATTCAGTGTCGTTACTATACTTTCTCTGGGTCTACCTCTAAACTTTTTCTCTGATTCTTCAAAGTAGAATTTCATGGCTTGAACTGCTGGTGTTTCATCAGAACGACGTAATACATGACCGAACAACCTCCATCTACCTTTCAAGATATCAATTGATATTGGCCTCTCGTCGCATCTTTTATACAAATTTTGATTTGAGATTTTATTTGGGTATTTTTTACCTATTAGTTTTCTTAGTTGTTGTCTGTGAAAAGCATTAAGATCTTTGGTCTCTTTTTGTGTCATTCCCCAAGTTGAACTGTTGTACAGTAGGGCAGGTTTTACAAGTGTTCTGTATAGTTTGAGGCGAAGCTGTTCGCTGATATGATCTTTTCTGAACCAGATGTTATTTAATCTATTCATTGAAGCTATGGATAATTGTTTTCTTCTTTGTATGTCTTTTGTATCTCCTAACAGGGAACCTAGCTTTTTAACTGTCCTCCAACGCTGTGTGTTTCTGTCTCCTCTGAATATTTTTATTTGCTATATATATATATATATATATATATATATATATATATATATATATATATATATATATATAGGGAAAGTGAGGCTCAGGCAGAATGATGTTTGTCTCAAGTGTATTTTGTTTCATAGATGTTATCCAGTGGCAAAACGCACATAAGTTGCAGATGGGACAACTCATTTGCCCCCAAGCATTTGAGATCTTACAGAGGCCCCAAGAGGTTTTCAATAAGCAAGTCTGTTCGTATTATTTAGAGAGTAAAGTAGGAAGTGGGACCCAGTGCTATTGAACTGAAAAGGGCTCCAAGTATCCCTCTTACGTCATCGCCTACTTCTGCTCTCAGACTGTACGTTTGGTATCATTTTCAAGTCATATTGTAAATTGACTTTGGTATATGAGGATATTGCACTTCATTAACTATTATTGTTACGCCATTTCCAGTACATTACATGCTGACGTAGGCCAATTTCGAATCGTGTCAGATTGACAGAAAGATTTTTAGCAGATGCTGTGATATTTCGCCGGGGCTCTGTCGGCAGCCCCATGCGTCATAATGCATTGAGAACCTACTTTGATATGTGTGACAAGAAACTCAAAGTAAGCAATTTTTCAACAAAACAATGGTTTTCATTATGGGAAGTCAAAGAGTGCAACATTCATCTATTCTGTTTATAGTAGCCTGCTTTTTAATTGCTTATTTAAAGGCATTTCATCACAACGTTGTTTCCAGTTCACCTGTTTATAAAAGGGGCACTGGGAACTCTGTAAATACATACACACTTTTTTCTATTTTTCAAACTTTATTGTATTGAATAACATATTATATGCCACAAATGTAAACCTCTTTCTAACAAGGTAGTCTACAAATGGCTAGTTTGGTACAAAATGCCATTAACTGTCATACTCAGCGTGGACAGAGGAGTCATATGAGGGGTTGGAAAGAGAGTAGGTCAGGTGAGGTCCATCGCTTTTTCCGGCAGCAGAAAATGTAGTAGGGTTAGCGATGTTTGTGATTTTAGAAATGATATATTTTTGGTGACGGCTTTCAAGCTTCATTTCATTACACATTTCCAACGAACAGAGTAGCACCCTTGACAGGTTACAATGAAGCTGCTACGAATTTCAAAACAGAATTGTGGCGCCAAGTATACCGACCCTCCTCAAGATATACCTTGCATCCAGCAATAACATGTAGTAATGATTCTGGGAGTAAGCAGAAAGAGCAATCTGATGTTTGTGAAAGTTTCCACAAGAGAAGGTTTTTACGAGTTGCAAGTGTGTTGTTCATGTAGCGTACAGTGAAATTAAAGATGTTTTTAAGCAAATTACCTTGGACTGATGACCACGTTGATGTTAGTCGTGGAAGAGAATTTTTAAATACGGCAGAAAGAACAGCACCTTGAGAAGAAAGCTCGTGTTGGATCCTCTAGATATTAGCACTACGGACAGCTTTCAAAACCTGCTTGGTATTTTGATAAATGTCGTACTGTATGTTTAATCCACTACTGGTATTTTCCCATAGAGACTTTATCTTATCATTTGGAGACGACTTCAAGGTGTTACGCAGGACTGTTTGACATTGTAGAAATTTTGTAGAAGGAAGTTGGAGGTTAAGACCGCATTTAGATTTAGACAGAGTGAGATGACTACTTGTAGCACTGATAGGAAGGTCTTGCCAATTGCGTACATATGGGAGCAGGGTATTGTCAAGATTTTGAATCATCCTTGTTTTTGAGATGTCTGCAACTGTGAAGTGCCGAGACAATTTAGAGAGAATGTACTTTTGGTAAAGTAAAAGTTTGCTTTTTGGATGGATATTCAAGGAATTAATTTGCTGTAGAAGATCTGTAAGAGTTGCCTTGGCATCCAACTGGTGTTGCTTGTTGGACATTTCATAATCAAAATATCGGCCAGGGTATCTGAATGATTCACCAATTTCAACAGCAGGAATGCGTTGATTATTAATCAAGAGTTTAGGAGTGAACTGCAAAGATTTGGTAGAGAACTTCTTTACTCCAAAGGTGGAGCATTTATCAACTCGGACAACAATATTCGCCCATTGGCACCATCTCGTGAATCGGTTCAAAAGTAGCTGATTTCGGTGAATTGGCACCAATGAACTGGATTAAAAATTGCAACGCGCTCACTAACTGGAGAGAATCCGAGTTTTGTTTAGCATATAAGCCATTTGTGAAGTGTGCTCAAAAATGCCAGATAACTTGCTTGTAAAGCCTTTCATATGACATGTTCCATGTAATTATTTATAAAACTAAAGTTTATAAAAATATTGAGGATCAGAACAGCTGAAAATTTAAGAATTATTTTAAAATAATCCATGGTTCAACACGTAAAACATTTGAGAATATTGAGGTTCAGCTAAAGATTAAGAATTTTAACGAAAAAGTGTGTACTGAGTATCAAAATGCATGGAATGAATAATGAAATAATGAAATAATAATAACATTCATAATGAAATAATACTACTTTTTTTGTTCAAAGTAACGGGGAGGAATACGCGCAGCGCATTGCTTCGCGCTTATATTAATTCACCGTGCGCCATGCTATAACAGTTTATCTACGCTCTATAGTTCGTTTGGTTATCTCTTTTTAAGAAAATTGTTAGGCCAAGAAGTATCTAGCAACGTATTGCCATTCCGTATTTTGTATAAGCTCTAATAGGATACAAAGAACCCCGTAATAACGACTGTGAATGACGCAGCATTCTACTCTATTGTCATAGGGATTACGGATTATCTACTCTTGCGTCATATAGGACTAGACTAGGCATTCTAGAAAGAACTAGCCTTATATTATACTTTATGCTGAGTAACGATTACTCCAAGTCGGGCAAAAATGCTGACACATCCCGCATATATCGATCATACACCCCTAAGAGATTAGAGTTGTTGTACTGTAGGTGCTTGTGAAAGACATCAGTAGTATGGTTAAAGTACATATGCAAGAGAGAGGAAACATATTTGAGTTATTTCTTTGTGTCTATCCTGCCGACAAATAAATGCGATCTGAGAGCAGATCACAATAAATTATCTGATTGGGGGGGAGGTACCTAAGAGAGCATACGAAAACGTACATGAGTGGAGGGGGACTCTGCAAAGATGTTAAGTCCGTGGTGCTACACTCATGGAATTTTAACATGGTAGGTCCTTGCAAAGCATCCTAAATAAATGAAATATTCTTTTCAACCTTATACACGCAAGATCGCACTCTTACATATTTTATCAGAAATATGTTGGAATCTTTAGGGGTATCAGGTATGTGCTAAATGATGCAAACTTTGAATTTACTGAGATAGACAATACATTCTAATATTTAGGGGGTTTTATACAATAAATGTGCATACGCAATGGGAGATGGGATACCTCGAGAAAATACAAAAGTGTACACGGGGGGAGGGGTCCCAAAGATCGATGAAATTGAGCGTACCGTTCCTTTGGAATAGCCCTATTTATGACAGTATTTTTTTACAGGTATTGAAATTGGAAAATAAAAAATTACCGTTGTTATACAGTTGTTTGTAATTCCATGCCAAGTTTTCTATCCCAAGCGTTTGTTTGTGAGCTGCATTTTTAAGAACTCTAACAAGTAAGATGCTTCTGGTTCCACAGGCTATTCTTTGTATGTTTGCTATGATTGCAGATATCAAAAACTGTTGTATAAGGCGCAGTGGTATTGCTAACCCTGGAATTGGCACATCAGAGGGCTATAGTAGGTGTGGCTACAAGCAGTGGTGGCTCGTGGAAGTTTTCACTGGGGGGGGGGCAAAGCTTTGAAGAATTGGGTGTGGTCCGAGATAGCTGTGGCAGCCACACCCAAAAGTGGTATTAGATAGCTTTACTTCCAGATAGTAAAATAATTAGAATGATGATATTTATTTCTGTAATATAAGAGGCTTTCTTACTTAAATCTGCTTCAAGAATCACAATTATCAAAGGCTAGTATTTCTCTTCTGCTATTTAGAGAAATAACCAACTCAGGCAGAGTGGTTTTTGAAACTATTTTTGTAATTTAAAGTATTCATTCCATGGAAAGTAAATAATATAGATTGTTTAGAATGATATATTTTTGTCCTAAAAATTTAAAGAGAATGTAGGTGACATAAGCAGAAACTATCAAATAGAGTATGCTGGTTTATAATTTTTAAAAAATGCATGGAAGCTCTTGAGCTACTTAAAAAGAAATTTAGCTCTTCTATTCTTGAGCTGGGCAAACATATCAATCACATTTTGATTGAAGTCAATTGAATCTCTAACAAGGTTCTTTTCTATTGAAAGCATAGCCAAAGCATTGAGTCTATCCTCAGAAATTGTGTTTCTCAAGAAAGTTTTCACTCTCTTTAGAGTTGAGAAACACCTCTCTGCTTCACAGGATGTCATAGGAACTGTGATAATGGCTTTCAACAAAAGTACAGTTTCAGAGAAAGTTTCAGCTAAGTTGCTTTCAATAAGAAGTTGGAGTAGTGGAACTGCTCCACAGCAATGCCTAAATTCTGGTCTGCTATAAATCACAGAGAGCTCAGAATGAAGCTTCATTTCATCAAGAAAAGGAAATGATGCTGCAGCACTTTCTAAGGCCATGGATGGGAAGCATTGCTCAAAGTAGGGAAATGAACTACTCTCAAAAAGAGTAGCTGCAACAAAGTGTCTAGTAACGGCAAACCTACAGCTACAATGTGATATTACAATATCACATACTTCCTCCAATACCATTGAAATCTCCTCATGAAAGCATTCACACCTGGGCCTTTTTGCAAGAGGTTCCTCATTTACAGCACATGAGTCATTGTGAAAGATGTCTGAGATTTTTTCCC
>OLMO02000324.1:16250501-16296426 GCA_900291935.2 Cassiopea xamachana
CAGCAAAATCTGGAAAAAGCAAGATGAAAAGAAGTTCAGAACTAAACACTAAAATATCAATAACTGATCAAGAGAAGCGAAAAGAAGATATAAATATTGCCAGAAAAAGTTCGAAAAGCACAATAAGTGGTGAGGGCAGAGATTATGGTGAGAGTAATGATGGCAGTGACAGTGGTGATAGCGGTGATAGTGGTAACAGCGGTGATAGCGGTGATAGCGGTGATAGTGGTGATAGCGGTGATAGCGGTGATAGTGGTGATAGCGGTGATAGTGGTGACAGCGGTGATAGTGGTGACAGCAGCGATGGGGAAGAGCATTCGTATCAGAAGAGGAGTGAGATTCCACAGAGAGAAGTTAAAAGAGAAGTTGATCCTGCATACGTTAAGGGAGATAGTGATAGCAATGAAAGTGGTGATTCTGATGAGAGCGGTGATTCTGATGAGAGCGGTGATTCAGGTGAGAGTGGTGATTCAGGTGAGAGTGGTGAGTCAGGTGAGAGTGGTGAGTCAGGTGAAAGTGGTGAGTCTGGAGAAAGTGGGGAGTCAGGTGAATCTGGGGAGTCAAGCAGCGAATCATTTCAAAAAAGAAGTGAGATAGAAAATGAAAATGTACAAGGTAAGTACCACATAAATGGTACGAAAATGTATACGTGACATCACAATTGGCACTTATTTTTCACTTTCCATTTTACACTTATTTATACAGAGTTAAAATTCATTAGTCTAGTTTACAATTGGCCCTGTGAAAGAGAAAAAAAGTAAAGCCTAGCAAGAATATAAGATAACTAAACATTATGATCTAAATGCTTAAGAATAGCTACAATTGCAATAAAAAATAAACATGAAGATAGAAGAACACAGAGACAATCCATGATGTTATGTTTCTGAGCTAATTTTATTCCGTATCATTATCAATGCATGGTGTTATTAACGTTGATCCACTCAAATTAGATCGATTGCATACGCCTTTACATGAAATGAACTCCACTTCACTTAGCTCGGATAGCCCCTTCTTTTCGTTTTAAAAATAAAATTTTCCATTGCTTTAGTGTGTGCAGTAATTAAAAAGTCCCATTTTAATCAATAGACCAAATTTTACAAGAAGTCCTTTTTTGATTCGGACAGGGACTTTGATGCGGCAGAGCCACGCCTTATGGTTACGAGATTGTCCTAATTTTTAGAAAAAATTCGCTTGCTGCCTGTCTTATTCCAGCTGCAGAGGGCTGTCTGGAAAAAACCCTTGCAGCTTAAACGAGAGGGAACAGCAAGTATATTTGAAGAGCTCTGTAGCTTATTTTAAAAATTACGTAATGCTTTAGCAATGGGAATGGTCATTTTTGTTACGAAAGGTGGCACCATTTTGCTTCGTAAAATAGCAATTCTTTTTGGAATTATTTATTTCTATTGAGTGGAACCAAAAATACCACAAATATTGACATTTCCCCTATAATTAAGCAGTTAGACATATTTTTTACTACAAGAAACACTATCTCCTATCACATGAAAAACTATTTCCTATCACATGAAGCACTATTTCCTATCACATGAAACGCTATTTCCTATCACATGAAACAATATTTCATATCACATGAAACACTATTTCCTATCACATGAAGCACTATTTCCTATTACATGAAACGCTATTTCCTATCACATGAAACAATATTTCATATCACATGAAACACTATTTCCTATCACATGAAGCACTATTTCCTATCACATGAAACGCTATTTCCTATCACATGAAACAATATTTCGTATCACTTGAAACCCTATTTCTTATCACATCAAATCGGTTGAGAAGCCAAGAGGCAAAAGCATGCGCCCAGAAAACTCAATTTCTAAAATTTTAGAAATTTCTAGACATTTTTCATAAATTGTTATATTGGATATAGGGGGCTTGGAGATTAAAATGTTGCGTAACAAGTTGAGGAAACAGCAATAGATATGGAAATAATAGTGTCAAAAAAGAGAGAAAAAGTTGTGATTTCGCCGTCTCAATTTTTGATGATCAAACATTAAAACCATGCCGACAGAAATTGAGAATTAGGTTGATTTGTCGACAGAATGTCTGGCTTGGGGTGTGAAGCCACTCATCCCCCCTCTCGTCACGGTACGGACCTGAAAATAAAGGCCCAAGGTACGATGCCTAGGGAATACCATGCTGCAGCAGTGTTACTTCTGAAATAGAGCCAGTGATTTCGCACAATGAAAACCATTTGTGGGGAATTTCTCATATCCCATAGTTCAATAGCTTGGCAAGCAGAATTTTGTGATACACATTAAAAAATTCTTTTTGTCAGGATTCTAGAACCATAAGTCAGTTTCGGTAAGTAGTGAGGTAGGTCTTTCTTTCAGCCTACAAAAAACGCATGCTGACTTCTTCAAAGCACACTCTTTCCCTCAAAAAAGTAGAAATTTGATTATGCACAATTGTCTCGATTAGCTTGGCAAATACCGAAAGAATGCAAGTTGGTCGGTAGTTATTCAAATCGGTCACTAAGGCCTCTTGCTAGCTTCCATAAGTTTAGAAAGACACCGTTATTCAAGAGAAAAATTAAAAGTAGTCGCTATTGGATTTGATGAGATAATAACAATAATAATATAATGATAATAACAATTTTATTTAAAGTTAGCAACTATAATATTACTAAGCTAATTAAAGCCAACTATCAACAAAGTACGACAACAAAATACTTATAAAAGTCCTAAATTTACAATAAAACTTTTGCATAATTTGCAGCTGCATTGAAGAAATATGGCCTTAATATATCTTTCGATGAGGTCCAATGTTTGGGACGCTTTGTGATGCCAGCAACATCTTTTATTGGTTACCCTGAAATCTTATGTCCAGCAAATTTAGAGCGCTATAATTTACAGCTCTCATTTTTACTGATTTCAGAATCACTTTTTGATGCGCAAATTTGTTTTCAATTGGCAGTTTCTCTTCAGATAGGAATTTAAATGTGTCGTCGCCAGTTTCAGTCGCAAATTTCTCGGCTAGTTTTGGATGGATGAAAGTAAAATGCCCGTTTAAGGGCTTTCATTTAGGCTTCTCAACACACTGACCTTTCTTTTAGCAATTCATACTGGAGGATTACCTTCTGCTCTAGGACGTTGTTTGGTATTTTCCACAGTGCTTTTAGATTATTTGAGTTCATCTATTATATTACTAAAGCACGTTTTAACAGCATTCTTTAGTTGTCAAGTCACTTCATTTGGAAGCTGTTTATCTATTTGCCAAGGTGCGGGATCTCTTCGCAGTACAGGATCTAGTTGATCAAACTCTTGCTGTCTTGAGAAATCAATGGTGTATACACATGTCCCGTCTTAGTGCTCTTTTTTCCACTAAGTATGAGCATTAAAGATAGCGAGAAGGAGATTATAGAACCCGCTGGCCATCCTATTAGACTAATCTGAGGCAGCAGAAGAAGATCTTACCCATGTGGGCGGCCCACTGCAATATTTAAACGCAGATATACATTTGCATAGACTTATTATGATTGAGCAGATCTCAACGAAGCGAGTAAGCTCTAGTTGGTCCAGCTCAACTCATGTAAATGAACCTAAATTTCCTGGACATCTAGCAATACAACAACAACACAAATCTTAGTAGCATTGGTCAAACTGTCTTGATGTAATAAGCAGAAAGGGAACAGATATAGAGTTCTCACTATAAGCGAAGTTTTCAAATAAAAAGTTGAGCTGACACATTAATACACAGCATTAGCAGACCAGAATTCGTCCTGGGTTACCCCTACATGTTGAATGTATAATAACTTGACTGATCACGTGATTGTTCCCTACATGTTTGACGTGCAATTGCTTGATTGATCACGTGATAATCTTAGACACCGAATAGTAGGACGTATAAATAGGAGGAGAGTTTGACACTTTGCTAGAAAGCATAAAAGTAGGCATTAATAAATGGAAATGAGTATGGTTTTTCCAAATTTACTATAGCAGGGGGTTGCTTATAGTTGGGGAGGTTAATGTTCAATATGCAATATAAAGTACAATAGGATCGAATTTTCAATATGCTCCTACCAAAAAATTTTAGACAAACCTACTTACTTTAGTACGTCGTTCCCACAAGTCTTTACTTGTTACTATCTTGTACAGTTTGCTTTGATTTCCTTACATGTTGATATTGCTTTGAAATTAGTTTATTTACCTATCCATCGTAAAACTTTGAAATCGTGAGTTGAGATTGGGTGTGAATAAAATTAGGGGGGCTGGAGTTTGTTCACAACTGCTTAGTTGGGGTGTGTCAATAAATAGAAATAGGTGGTTAAACTTTTAGACATTTGCAATCGAGGCCACCAACTGTTCGCTGCTAAAGAGTACCTTCATTGATCACGTGATTATTCCCTGCATGTAGACAGTTAGTTTAATTGGATAATTACAGTTGATTTGCTGTTTGCAGAATTTATACTCGAAATGTCAATGAACTACTCCAGCACATTAGAAAAATTCCCAGGGAATAGATAGAAGGGGCTTAATGGAATTAAAATGGAGCGTCAATATTGTTCACAGGGTATCAATGCTGAAGAAACTGCTATTAACATGGCTCCTGTCATGAAAACAGTAGTAAAAACTTTAATATCATCTGATCAGTGAGAGGTTAGCACATTTGCTAGAAGAGACTGGGGCCTAGAGAGCTGTCAAATCTTTGAAAATCATAATCTCAAATAATCCACAGAAACGTTTCTCAACATTAAATTTCACCTTCTGCTTCCGAATCATACCTGTTTTTATCAATTTCGGCGGTGGATACTGCGTGCCATACATACATACACAAGTACATAATTTTTTATGCGTCTGGCATATCATAACCATACATGGAAAACAAGCTTGGTGCTGTGGAATCATAGCTCCATTTTGTCGAGAAGAATGGAGTGAAGAAGCTGTGAAGATTGCGTATTTTATTCGAAACTGAGGATGCAAGGCATTCCTTTCATATAGATGTATAATGCCGATGTATGAACTAAAATTAAGTAGTACAATAAGGAATGCATGTAAATGTGATTGCCTAATAGAATGCATATGCAAAACAGGACGAAATTAAAATATGATAATTATTACTATTCTTCTTAGACTCAGCGGACTCACCTGTGGAATCAGCGGACTCACCTGTGGAATCAGGATTGGGAGAATCTGGATCGGGATCCGGTGATGACGAGGAAGTCAAAGGGGAGCCAGTGCAAAATAGCACAGCCAACTTGGATGTGAACCTGAGGTTTGATAATCTCCAGAATACCAACGCAGTTAAGGAAAACACCGCAAATAGCAATGGTCAGAACTTAATTCAAAACCTGCAGCAGCAACAGCAGCAGCAACAACAACCCAAGCAATTGGAAAACACGAAGAAGGTAGCAGAAGGTCAAGCAGACAGCAGACAACAGGATGAAGAAAAGAGCAGTGCGAAGGGGGAAGAACGTGAGCTCACTGAAAGTGGAGATGAAGAAAGTGGAGATGAACATAGCGGAGAGAGTGGATCTGGAGAGGAGGATGAGGGACTTCGATCAAAATTAGTTGAAAATATGGTGAAGACTTTTGCAAAAGCAGCAAATTGGAAAAATGGCACAAAAGAAGAAAATGAAACAGAGGAGGAGAATGAAACCGACGAAGAGAGTGGCGAAGAAGAGGAAGATGTAAAATCCAATAATAAAGGAAATGCGAATGAGAGATTAAAAAATGACTACCTAACAACAGTGACAAGGTCTGTTGATGATTCAGACCGTCAAAGGCCAGTCAGTCAGAGGTCAACTGATGAAACGTCGACAGATGATAGTACAAGCAATTTTGCACAAATTTCAGAAAACACAGCAGAGCTTGTAGATGCAAAAGAGGTGGGTTACGCACCCATTACTTTAAATATCAAAATCTGTATCATTAAAGATGCAAATTCTGAGCTCCCTTGCTACTGGAGACACATGACACAATACATCTAAATAAGATTAAGTATAGGAATAGGTATGCAGAGAAACTTAAGTCAGGCTCTTAGATCATATCACAATCAAAAATGGACCACATGATACGTCCTCTGAAAGTTTGAAGTTCATCTTTCATAGCTGTATTCTTAAGGTAGCATCGGCAATAATTATCAGCTGGACATTTACACAGAAGTTAGGAACTATTGAGAAAATTTTAGTACTAAAATATGATCATTCGATGTCCAAGAAAAATGGACTTTTGGAGAAAGGTCTTGCACCAGGCTCCAAATAAAAAAGGGCCTTTATTGGGATAAACATATTACAACTTATTTAGATACTGCACTTGATCTAATGCACGCCGCGCACTTAGGAAAACATCGTAGACCTCAAATCAATGTTCTTTTTTAAATCAGATCAAGCAAGAAATACATAGTTTAAAAGAGTTTCGATTGCTTTCTATAAGCAAGTTCTCCTACATCACTATTTATGGAAGAGAGACATTATATATGGCTAGTTTCACTATGATAAACGCCTAGGTATACTATGCTAGATTGCATTATTTTAATTGCGAGAGAATTCCACCCCTACATGTGCCATATTTCGGTGACCTTTCCTGCGCAGAAAATATGCCAGCTGGATGTTATGAGTCCTGGAGATGTGGAGAGGATTGAACAATGAGCTAACTCCCAAATACTTTAAAACATGTGATATTTACGAAGCTACGGAAAGATCAGAGGATGGGAAAATCCATTGCCTTAAGAAAAGGATTCGTCTTGTAGAACGGGTGAAGCTTTATTGGAAGGAGCAGCGGAAGAACTGGATGAACATCAATCTTCTTTCTAGCAAGTTTTCAAATCTGACGTCTGGAAGAGCTCTGAAAGTTTTAAAGTCGGCATGGAAGATGAGTTTGAAGGAGACGGTGGCATTGACACTCTTTGAAGCAATATTTTAAAGTTCTATTATCTCATTTAGCATTTTGCAATGAACGCCACGTATAGCTGAATGCTGCTTCAAAAATTCAGCTTTCTAGTAAACACCATTGTGTTCTTTAAAATAAATATGATAACATGCAATTACATTGAATTGAATCTTTTTACTTTCAGACCAATTCATTGGATCGTTTGGTAAGAGGCATTTTGAGCAAAGGTAGGAATAGGGCATTTGATTAGCTAAGGAGCTTTTATTTAGCAAAAGGGCTTTTATTTAACAAAATGGCTTTTATTTAACAAAATGGCTTTTATTTAACAGAATGGCTTTTATTTAGCAAAAGGGCTTTTATTTAACAAAAGGGCTTTTATTTAACAAAAGGGCTTTTATTTAACAAAAGGGCTTTTATTTAACAAAAGGGCTTTTATTTAGCAAAAGGGCTTTTATTTAACAAAAGGGCTTTTATTTAGCCTTTTATTTAGCAAAATTGCTTTTACTCAACAAAAATGGCTTTTACTCACCAAAGGGCATTTATTTTTCAAATGGCTTTTACTAACCAAGAGACTTCTTTTAGTAAAGAGATTTTATTTAGCACAGGACATTTCCTAATGAAACATCTTTATTTAAAGAAAGCTTACTTCCAGTAGAAGGGTTGTAAAATGGCTTTTATTGCTAACCTGTAAAATACAATGTTGTTTGTGCAATACTATTTGCAAAAAATTCCATGCATAGTGTTTTAACATTAGGTGGCAACCTGCAGTGAAATACTTCCAAGTCTGCCAATCTCATCTTTTTCTTTCATTTCTATTTCTTCATATGATTCTTTTCTTCCTATAACTGTTCCATTGTCTATTTGAATTAGTCTTGCAGACGCAGGTCTCTCATCAGATCTCTACCTGTCCAGCAAAAGATTTCGAATCTATATCAATAGATCCAAAGTCACAAATAAACTTAAAGTCGTATGTATTGTGTGTCGTAAGTCGCATGTGTCGTATGCATCTTAAGTCGTATGTGTCGTATGTGTGGAAAGTAAGTCGTATGCATTGCATGTGTCGGAAGTCGCATGTGTCGTATGCGTCTTAAGTCGTATGTGTCGTATGTGTGGTAAGTAAGTCGTATGCATTGCATGTGTCGTAAGTCGCATGTGTCGTATGCATCTTAAGTCGTATGTGTCGTATGTGTGGAAAGTAAGTCGTATGCATTGCATGTGTCGGAAGTCGCATGTGTCGTATGCATCTTAAGTCGTATGTGTCGTATGTGTGGAAAGTCGTATGCATTGCATGTGTCGGAAGTCATATTCCCAGTGTGTATCATAAGTCGCATAAGTCATTTGTATCGCAAGTTTTGCATAAAATTCATATTGTATCAAGAATTATTATGGCATGATATTCTTTAAATATTTCATCATTCGCAGACGATGTTGAAAAATCGAAAGAAAAGGATTTGGAAGTGGTGAAAACAAAAGATGAAGATAAGGTAAAATGAAAAAATGTTGCAATATTTTATAATAATCCATTATGCATTTGAGAAAGATAGACCCGGATGATTATGGTAATTTGAAAACTAACTACGATAATTATTGTAAAGTTATTCCACGCATTTTCATCTTTTTAGCTGTTAAAGGATATTTCACAAGCTGTTGGGTTAAATGATGTGAGTGATGAGCATGAAAAGGCATCAGTAAAATCTAAGCTCTTCAAAGGTGTGTATGCATTTCACTCTGATGCTTTTGTTTGAGTGTGAGCAACAATAAATTCCAGCCAACTGGCTTGCTCTTTATTGTAATCGTAAATCTTGAAGCCTCAAGATGAATTGCATGGTATATCTTAAAGCTTTAAGATGAGTTGCATAGTAAACCAGAAAGCCCAAAGATAAATCACAAGACTTAAGCCTACAGATTCAAGCACTAATTCAATTCATGTTTTATGGTGGTAAATAATCAACCACAAATGCGAATGAACCAAAAATCGGCTAGATGGAGAATTTTAGGGTTTTATGCATTTTTGCCTCTTTCTCCACTTTCATATATCTATATTTCTTCATCAAAATAATACTTATTAAATTCAGAGGTAAAAGATTTAGAAGGGTACGCAGCATCACTTTCACAGGCAGGAGGATTGGACCCTGCGAAGCATCGTGTAATTGCTATGGCTTTAGAACGAGGCTTACTAAAGCGCTTGCACATTGATGGCGATAAAATGAAACCAATTGAAGTGGATGAAGAAAACTTATTGAAGGACTCAGAGGAATTTTACGTCAATAGTAAGCCAAGCTTCAATCTTTTATTAGAGAAGATGTTCTTTCGATGCCGTCATGAAGCAACTTCTTACGTTCTACTTATGTGATTCAATGTTGTTGCCATAGCAATAGTGATATCATCTATTCCTCACATTGGACCGACTTGTGTTAAAATAGATTACATTTTCCTTAATTCTTCCTATTACTTTAGTAAGGGACCCTAGCCAAATGTTGGTGGCATAGGGGTAAGGAATGAAATAAACGAGTATTCTTTCTCTTTCTTTCTGAATTTTTAATTCTTTCAGATTTCAACGCATTTTGGATTAGCATCGATGAAAACAGGCTGTACATCATATTTCCTTCTTTGCATAGCTCTCCTGCATCATATCATTATAGCATTCTTTGCAAAATCCCCATCTTGCTTGAAAAAGAGGCCGTCTCCTGCGTTCTACAAAATAGAAGCCTATACTTTTTCTGGGGAAAGGTCCCGAGACTCACACTTTCTCTGCTCATGGACAATATTTCAAATCTCGCAGCCTGCTGCATTTTCGCTACCTGTGCTCACAGAGCCATTTCATGCTGAATTCAAGCTTTCTAATCTTCCTTTATTTGCTATGCTCTTAATAAAAGTACCCAGCGATGTGCCTAGAAAATTGCCATTGGGGGTTGTTACAATAATTAGACCAATTATGACAGAAAACTGGTCTAATTTTTGCAACAATCTCCAGTGGACATTTTGCAGTAACAGAAGCACAGTAACCAACAGGATGTTAAATCCCCCTGCACCACAACCAGCCCTCTTGCAGCTTTGTACGCATTGAGTATGTCACGCCTTATAACTCCTGTTGGAAAATTCCTGACTGTGCTCCCTATCTGTAATTGTTGCAAGAGTTCTATTGTAAATATCTATTGAATATACTATAAATGTTGATACGTAATGGTATGATAGGTATTGTATGATAAACATTATATCTTAGAAAAATTTACGCAAGCAAAAGGAGACATTGAAAGATTAAGATCGAAAAAAGGTGAAGGCGAGGCCTTAAAGCGATCTATAGAAATAATGGAACCAATGGTAAAAGCATTGCCCCTGCGAAGGAGTGAAATTGAGAAGCTGTCAAATGTGGTAAAGAATCAACAATGGATGAAGACAGAGAGCAAGCGATGAGTCACATGACAAAGTAGTTCACTGGATCCTATCTCTCAGAGGTTTGACCCAGTCTAGCTGGACAGATAGAATTTGTTCACTATGTACGAATGAGGACAAAGTTACATTTCAATGGCTGTTTGAACTCAAAACAGCAGGAAACATAATAATATTCACAATATTGTTGAATTTCTATGAAATAGAGAAAATTATGCACTAGAGATAATGAATGTTTAAGCTGCACATTTAGCTGAAACAACATACATGAATCGGACCCTCGCAAACCAACATATATGAAACAGACCTTTTGCTAGGTGTATATTCATCATTTTAGATGATTATCGTGTACTTCATCTTTGATCTCTCGCCTATGGCCTTTCACCAGTGGCGTAACAGAGACACTCAGGGCTCTTGGGAATTTAGCAAGATTGGGGCCACATCTTACTTGTCACCTCAGACAAAGGACATGTCTCTTGAAAGCCTCCTAGGGCCACTGCATGACCTGAAAAGCTTGGAGGCCGGCCCTTTGGAGCTGTCCTAATTCCAACCCACCTCGGTTACGTCACTGTCTTTCGCCTTCCTAGAAATAAAGCGCATTGTCTGCTATTTTGAAAAGATCATTTTCTTGGATTTATCATAAAGTTGAGATTTTCAACAGATTTGCAGATGATAATTTGAGAGCTGCAGCTGCATCTCCAGCAGTGTAATGGTATCGTGAAGGCCTAAGGACATGAGAGATCTCACAGTATTTACTTTAAGAGATTTTTCTTCATATTTTTTGACTGTTTCACAACTTTAATATTTTAATGACTAACAATGCAATTTATTCATTGCGATGACAAAATGTTAACATTCTAAAATATGGCTAATGTTTTTTTTGAGAATTGCGTAACTCGTAGAAAGTGCTTAGAATCAAATAGCAGTGTGGTTATTGATGATCTTCAATATAATCAACTTTTAAACTTTTACTTAGTTTCAAAGCAGCATTAAAGTACCAAGTCAAAAAACAGCAGATTTGATTAGTTGAGTGCTACATCAGAGACATTTCATTAGATAATGTTGTCAAGTATTTGTTCCACAAATGTTGTCATTATATTCAGTCAAACTCGGACATGCTAAATCTCTTCGGACAAAGCAGGTAGCGCAGTTTATGCAAAATCAAACTTGTATTTGCATGAAAAGCAGGGCATTTTTAGCATATAAAGTGGCGGGGAACTTCCCCACCAGCCCCTTTCATTGCCCCACCAGTGGAACATGCTTGCCCAACACTTCAGTGCCCTTTTGATTCAGCGACTTTTTTGTCTTTGTCTTATTTGAAATATTTGCATACTTCCTTGAACTTCTTGTTATACGGTCTATAGCAATGTATTAAGGGTACTTCTTAAAGCCTGTTAGTCTGTAGATTCTGCATTCGTCTAAAGTGCCCTTTTGTCAGATGCCCCAGCAGTGAGAAATCCTTAAAAAATGCCCTGATCAAAGGCATTAGTGCCTTTGAAGAAATTGTGAATTGCCCGACTTAGGTACATCTATCCAACGCGGATTTGACTGAGTATTGGATAATTACTGTTGCAATGCTATATCTCGCTCAATCAGCTAGCAAACAATTTGATAATAGCAAAAAGAATTCCACTCTATCATGATGGTTGTTACTCGAAATCATGATATGCTATATGACGTAATATATGTTGTGATTTGATATGATGTGATCAATATGAAATGAAATGATCTATGATATGACATGATAAGATATGAGATGATTGATGTTCAATTATATATGTATTTAATCTCAAAATAATTCCTCAAGAGTCAAAATTCTTTAATTATTGTAATAGCTTCTTCAACATTTCATTGTAAATAGATGTCATGATGTAATGATAATAGAATCAGAGAGAGAGAATAATGAATAATAGAGTCTGATTCTGATTTTTAATCTTTATGATCATCTGCCTGTGCCAGGGCTATTCAGTTGGCCATCTGTTTGTGCCAGGGCTGTTCAATTGACCATCCATCTGTGACAGAGCTGGTTAATTGACCATTTTTCTGTGACAGGGTTATTCAATTGACCATCCATTTGGACCACCTGTCTGTGCCATGAATATTGAGCTGACCATCTTTCTATGCCAGAGCTACTCATTTAGCTGTACACTAGGGCTAAGTTTCGGAGCTAAGACTCAAAGCTGGGCAACAAATGTAAGCTACCAATATGCTTAATATAGTTCTGTTGACGGGGGGCAGCTGAACTGAATTTTTAACAGCTGCGGGCTTAACGGATGAGATAGCGTTGATGCACCACCCATGTTGAGATGGGCTTGCACACTCTTTCGAATTTTTAAAGCAACCTTTTGCATCATTTACCTCATCTGCAGCTTAGCTATAAGATGAAAATGAGCAGAAAAGGCTTTAGCAGTCTGAGGTTCCAAGCTTTGCCAAAGAAAAGGCAGTTTTGCCTGGCTGAAAAGTATAGAATGAGTTTACATAGCTACATTGCCTTCCGCTTGACAACTTTCGACATTATTTTGACCAAATTTGACGCTTAGATTATTCATCCTCCCTAGTTCATTCGGTTTAGATTACATTTTGCGTATTTATCATCAATAGAACATCAGTGGTAATTTTTCATGCGGCAGAGAATGTTGCTTAGGTCTGGTTGAAGAGCCGTGGTTCTCATGTGCCGACCTTGAGCTACGTTGACTCAACGAATCTAGCATGAATGACAATTCAAGCGCTGCTATAAATGTTCCGTACTAAGTATTCTGTATGGTTTTACATGATGTCACTTTCAAATGAATTTAAACATGATATGAGAGATATACTATAGTAACTGATGCATTGGGTTCGTCACATGAGAAGAGCTCTGACTGAAACAAACCCGTGGAGGAGGCGCACTTTACGGCCATAGCTGCTGCGGTAACATATGCTGCTTCTTCAAATTCAAATTGCTGAACTTAAGTGATTGAGACGCCGCGCTTTTAATGCGCTTAAGTCAAGAGTTTAGCTTGAGGCATGAGAGACACAGCATTAGAGAAAGGCTATGTGATTGCTTAAATGAAAATACCTAAAACATGATACGTCATAACATCTATCACGTGATACTACAATTTTAATGGGAGACAAAATTTCAGCTTACTTTTGAAAAGATTATTGCGTAATATTTGAAGATAATTAAAGGTCAATCAGAAAAAGTTGGCTAATCAATGATGATAATTGATGATATTCGATTTTTGCGTAAATGATCTACAAGGTCATCTTCACTCGAGTAAGGTACAAAATGCTGATGATGCAACAATATACCAATTGTATGTGCCGAAGGACTCAAAAGTGCGCAAACTCGTCTGAACTGCTCCCTGAGGAAGATAAATGATTGATCAGAACAAGATTTACTGGCAGCCAACGCAAATAAAACGAATTACTTGATGTGTGCATCGAAATGCCTGTGCAACTACCACGGAATGAAAGAGGAGAAAATCAATCTTGTGCTGAGTTCAACTAATCTGGAACTTGATGACAAGCCCTGACACCATGATAAATATCTGAGCTGGGAAGACTACATCAAGAGTGTTGTATCAAGTTGTTATCGAAAGCTGTCTTCTCCCCGAAAAATAAAGCACTTCATATTTTTCTTAACAAGTAAAATGCTTGCAGCATCATTACTTTGTCTAAGATTGACCTTAATGATTATTTGTATTTGCCGCCGAAGCAGTGCCAATTGACATACAGAGGACATACTGAAAATCGGTTGGCTGTCTTTCTCGCTGAGATGCGTGAATTCAATATCCTAAAATTGACCTTCAAGGTAATTCATGAAACAAACTGGCCTGAAATGAACAAAATTTATATTCCAACATGTAGCAAGTCTTTGTGAAGTAATAGTGAGCTCCGCATAATATAGTCAATGGTTCCTCATATATTCTAAGACGCCTCCGCAAACAGCTTTAATGTGCTATCTAGTGCTATTAAAACAGAAAACAGGTACAAACAGTTTTGCGGTTGCGTTGAAAACCTTTCAGCAGAAAGAGAAAAAATTCTTTTATAACGTACAAATTTTACAATACTTTTTTCCTTTTCATTTCTATTTCTTCCCTTTGTAACAGAATTTGAGATTGTAAAATTAGCTTCTAGTAAGATTTTCCTTTTGTCTATTTCATAATGAGTTGAAAAGCCACTGAATTGTAGTGAGTATGCTCATTACAAATGCAAAATTCCTTGTGTTGTTACAGTTAACTTCAGTTTGTTGACTTTGCAGTCATATTTCGGTCATCAGGCAATCCTAAATGTTTTCATGGATGCCCAAAACGTTTTCATGAATGGCCTAAGCGCCTTCATTAAAGCCGCAAATGACTTCTCATGCCGCACTATTCTCAAAGCTTAAGTACAAGCATTATTATTTGTCTCAGGTACATGTAGCCTCATTGTCACGACATGGTTTTTTGTGTAGGTGGCTCTTTGATCCCTGTTTTGTTAATTGTACAGGTGGCATTGAAAGGAGGCCACTGAGGATTTGACCAACCGTAGAAAGGATTATCACAGCCAAAGACATTCTTACCACTTTTAAAAAGAATAAATTTACTGCAGTTTTTCCATATTTAACGTTAACTGAATTTCTGTATCAAGAAATCATTCCTGTGGAAGGCTGTCAGATTCCAAAAGGTATATGTTGCTTTGCTTCTATCTCTTAATGTATTTATTCATTAACTTTCTCAACGCTTTTCTTCGCTATATGACCACAAAAAGAATTGATAACAAGACACTTAGTATTGGCAAAAGCAATAAAACTTTGGAAATGATTAATAAATTTCAATAATAATGATTTCAATAATATAAATGATTTCAAAGTTGGTTGAAGAACGTTGTTGTTGTCACGTGATACTTTGAATCGTGGCTCGCAGGAGAATTCCATTAGCATACCATCCTCATGGCATTTCATTTGATATTTATGAAATTTTGCCCTCTAAAAGGCGAATCAATTCAGCTCAATGCAACTCAAAAGCATTAAGCAATAATCGATTAAAAAGTTCATTCATTCACTGCTTATATTTCAGGAACTGAACATGAATTATCTAGATACAAGATGGACTAAGCTAAAAGATTATGATTTCGGTGATCACGATGACTCTGAATCAGAAAAAAGAAAGTTTATCAACTCAGATGAAGAGTCTGGAGATGAAGAGTGGGTGCAACAACTGCAGAGAGATTACAGACGATCTTCAACTAAAATGCGGATCGGTAGCAGATGGAGTAACTGGACTGGAATGGAAAAAGTTCTGTTAGTTTCTTTGACACTTTCAGCGATCATCGGGATCCTTCTTTCAATAAATATTGTTATGAGAAATTTATCAGAGAAAAGTAGCTCAAATATTGGATGCGGATGGATGAACGAAAATAAGGGAAGCTGTTTGAGTGAAAATTGTATCGAGGCTTCATACCAAATAAATCAGCGTGTGAATAGAGCGGTCAATGCCTGTGATGATTTTTATCATTATTCGTGTGGGAAATGGCTGGACAATGTAAGAATACCGTCGGGAAATTCAAAATGGACAAGCTTTACTGAACTTTCTGAAAGAAATCATTGGAAGTTGAAAAAAATTCTGGATAACTTACATCCGCAAAAGAATGATAGCGAGGCTGTGCATAAAGCTCATTTGTATTACAAGGCATGTAGGGATTACAAGTGGATTGAGAAAAATGGGTTGAATAGTTTAAAGAGCTTGATAAAAGAAATTGGAAGCTGGGGATTGTGGGATGCATCTGAATGGAATGACGAAGATTGGAGTTTTGAACAATCATTGACGAAAATTCACAAACTAAAAAGCATGCCATTGTTTTACATGTCTGTCGCTCCTGATGAATTAAAATCAAGCGAAAATACAATCAGGGTAAAGTAATTTATGAAATTAGATGTAATCACTCATATTCAATAATAGTAAATCATAACAGTAAACCATAGTCAATCTTAAACAATCATAGTCAATCATTTTCGATCATAGCTAATCATAATTAGATATTTTCTGTCAAAATGAGNGTCATAGTTAATCATACTCAATCAGATTCAAGCATAGTTCATTATAGACAATCACAGTCGATCATAGTTAACCATTGTCAATCATAGTTAATCACGGTCAACTATAGTTAGTCAAGTTCAACTATAGTTAACCATGGTCAATCGTAGTTAACCATTGTCAATCATACTTAATCACGGTCAAATGTTGTCAACTGTGTCATGAAAATTGTCTTATTCTACTACGGTTTGTGTCTGAAGATTTGAATAACGTATGGAATTGAAATTGAGCGTGATTGAAGTATCATGTCATAATAGATCACTTCATCTTTTATTGGCGATACAAACAAAGAACTAATTTAGACTTTATGTAACCACACAAATAGTTTCTACTTTATATCATTCAATGTTCTATAATATTGACTCAGGAGCGGATCCAGAGCTGGACATTGGGGGTCATGGCCCCGTTGCCACTTTCTAGATCTGCCCCTGGGCTTATTGCAGGCACACCCATTAGACAATTGTAAGTGTTCAGGGGTGCATAATTGACATTAGTGTATTCAATGAGGAGTTTTGAAAAGGAAAGTGCTATGCGATGAAAGGCATGATTATTATCATAATGTTTAGTATTGGCTCATATGCTAGTTATCCTAAATTATGTTACTTGCAAATTTTGAACAGGTGGAGCAGTCAGGAATAACTTTACCAGATGAACAATACTACAACAGACCGGATAATGACAAGGTGTGTTAGCAATTATTGCTTTTGCTACAACATCCTGATTGTAAGGGTTGAGCCATTGGCAGATATGCCGGGGTAATGGGAGCAGCAAAAATAGTTTAAACTATTTAAACATTGGAAAACAAGAAAGTATTTTCTGCAATCAAATATTAAAGTAAGCATAAGCCCCTTATACAACCCTTAACTTAAAAATTTCTTGCACAAGAATTTTTCACTGATAATGTATAAATGTTNTCCAAGAAACTAACACTTCAAAAATGCTGATTTTCAGAAATACTTCAATATTGACGAACTTATATGATTAATTTTTAACAAAATCACGTTTAACTTCGTTCCTCCTACTGCAATCTCTAATCTCTCTAATCTCTATTCTTTGTCCTACTTGCACTCGTTTAATATCCAACTCAAAGGCACATGTTATGGAATCTTATGCTTATTAAGATTTGAAGATAGAAAATTGCTAATGACATGCAAAGAAATTTCTTACGCAATAGAAATATTTTAAAAAGTTGTTTAACAGAATTACACAGAGAAAAAAGTTTTATTTCTCTGAGGAAGTGAAGCCCACCCCAGATAGTATNTCAATGGTTCATCTCTACGTAGCTGTAGTGATATTGACACAAACCCAGACTCCTATGTTGTCGTCGTATAGTGCCTTGTCAGATTCTGACATTGGATGTCACAGCATGATATAAAGTTCTGTTTTCTGCCAAATGAATGATGTCCACTCCTCTCCTGTCTAAGCATTTGCCTAACCACCCAAGAAATGTCTGTCTTTGCCTCTATCTCTCTTTCCTTCTACTTTCCCTTTTACCACTTGATACTCAATGACTCCTATGTAGCATTATATTATTAGAAAGATAGAGATTGGAGTAACAATGCAAAACGCCTTATAGGAGCGCGCCTCATTTTTTACCACTCCATTCTCACATGTTGAATGCGAGGCGATTGGGCAGTGAGTGTCGTTTTCCTTTAAAGTCCTTGGGTATGAATTGGCCTGGCCTTATTGAGATACCTTGACTTGAACCCAAAACTTCCCGAATACGAGGCGGGTGCTCTGCTCACTACGCCATCACTCCGATTATGTAAGTATAAGCATTAACTATTACAAGTATTAGGCGTAATTATTATATATCAATTGTTAATTATCATTTGCAAGTATTAATCATTGCATATAGTCATTTAGTATTAATTGAAACTCGTTTCATGCTGTTGTTTCAGTTATTCATTCATTCAGTCATTCATCAATTTATTTATTCAATCATTAATGCAGTCCATCAGTCATTCTTTCTCCTTTCATTCAAGGTGTTAACAGCATACAAAAATTTGATGACCAAAATAGGAGTACTGTTAGGTGGAGAAAAAGTGAAAACAGAAAAAGAAATGAAAGATGTTTTTGAATTTGAAAAGAAGTTGGCAGCAATTTATGAGCCAAAGGAAAGATTGAGACAAACAGAAAAAATACAGCACAAAATGACAGTAGAAGAGCTGCAAGATCTTTGCCCAGCGGTATGCTTGCACCAGAAATATCTCATGTAGCTCTGCAACTATTTAAATTTGTATCATAGTAATCATAATGCATCGTAGTAATCAAAATGCATCACAGTAGTAATCAAAGTCCATTATTTCTGTACGCTAGGAAAATGTCTAATATTCTCTCTATCCACTTTAATACAACATCAACAAATGCTGAGGCAATAATGACTGCGATCACATAACAACAACTTAAACTTCATTAGTTCTTGATTCATGATTGCAACATTAACAAGAAGCTTTAAAGGAGATAGAAAACGACGCAATTAAGCCTTAATGCCTTGATTATGCTTGATTCTCTTGATCTTTTAGATTCCTTGGCTTGATTACATGAACAGCATGTTTAACACTAAGGTGAAGTTTGATGAGCCAGTCACTGTTTATACACCACATTTTCTAAAGAACATGTCCGACCTCGTAATAAGAACTGAAAGGAGGTTAGTAATTGTAACAGCATTAAGCAAACGCCATTTCAGGCGCTTGCCATGCTATGTAATTAGGCCACTTTTTACTTCATAAGTTGTTTGTGCTGTAGGGTATGCAATCTTAATAAAGTTTTACGAAGAAATACGCAACTTATGTTCAAAAGGAGCTTAAACGGCTAAATAGCAACAGCAAATACATACCAATGCGCAAGGTTGACAATTTTTACCTTCCATTCAAACATAAACTTAAAAACATTGTTGCAATCACTAAGTTTTGAGATCTTTGTTGATTGTATTAGCTTCTTGCATCTCTTTATTATCTGTAGTCCACATGCTTTATATTTCTTTGTCTTTGTTGTGGTAGACCTTCTCTTCACGGTAGTTCATATATATCGCCTGGCTGAACCACCACGAAAAAAAAGAATGCACCATTGCTCGCAGGCACATTGGTTTTTATTGCATTTAAAAATTGTGCTATTTTCAACATTTTAATTTCTGTCTATTAATGTTCTTTANACAATTCCCTAACCATTTGCTTACTTTAGAATCCTTGCAAATTACATGGTATGGCATTTAATTAAACCACTTATACCAAACTTATCGAAGCCGTTTCGAGATGCATACTCACAAATGCTGAAAGTAGAAAAAGGCCTTGAAATCGTCGATCGAAGCTGGAGGAGTTGTGTTGCTCAAACGGACTCTGTGTTTGGTTTTGCAACTGGATTATTGTTTGTAAAAGAGAATGGTCTAAACGCCATTCAAATCAGAGATCAGGTAATACTCAAGCACTTCTTCGAAAATAAATTCAAAACCTTATGTAGAAATTCTCAATTTAACTGAATTAAAACCCAACTCATATCAGTCAAGTGCAATTTTCTAGTTGAAAATGATCAACACTTTAATAATCACATGTATTTTTATACTTGATAACTCCTAACTTTGCAATCGAGAATTGTAAGTATTCATTGAATTATTGTTGTGCCTTCACCAATAGGACGGACTGGCTAAACTTGTCGGCACAGGCATAGTGTTACCACCCTAGCCCATGGTGCTCAGCAGAGCCAATATAAGAAGTACCGACAGATGCACATTTTGGCTAAGAGATGGATCCTTCTCTGGAGAAACTAAAAACAAACAATAAATTTGCAAAATTTTGTCCAAAAATGAATACAGCTTGACGTTACAAGTTTCTTTTATAAGGAAGCAGTTGAAAACAAAGTTATAAAAGATCTTTAAAAGGTCTTAAAAAGGAACTGATTCAGAATTTAGGCAACATGTTTTCTTTATCTATAGCGTCATATACACACGCAAATGGGACCCAGCACGTTTTGATACTTTTAATAGAAGATCTGAGGTCTCATATCGACAATGAATATTTTGTAGGTGCAATTCTAATGGATCTTTCGAAAGATTTTATCTGTTTATAGTAATAATAGCTGGTCAGAACAACGCAATATGTTGATGACCATCCAAAGCTGAAGCTAATTATTGCTAATGACTGCTAATGATTGCTAATGATTGTTAATGATAGATAATGATTGCTAAAGATTGTTAATGATTCCTTACGGTATCTTAATTTTGAAGAACAGCATGGTATTCGAATGTATCAAGAGAAAAAGGCACCAAACTTCCTTTCAAGAAATGATTATATATGTTGCCAATTCATAAGAGCTAATTGCTTCTTAGCTCTGCATCATCATTGTTATCAATAGCTATCAATTTGCTCATTAGTCAGACAATGAAGTTCTTATTTATTTCTGTATTCTTAGGTGGAGCTAATGACAAGTGCTGTAAAAGAAGCATTTCTCAATGAAATTATTGCCAAAAGCTGGATGGATGAAGCAACCAAGCAAAAAGCGATTGAGAAGGTGATAATAATCCTGGTAATAGACCCCATTTGCACTATGAAAAACGCAAGGATGCGGGGCATCAGAACTGGTAGAAAGGGGTCGTTCCGCCCAGACATGGGCGGCGCTACGGGGAATTTGGGTGTGTGACACCCGCACGGTTTGAAAATCATGAATTTACTCAGCAGATTTGAGACTTTCAATTGTCCACTCAGATGACGAAGTGTAGACGGTTTAGATGAGATATGCCTAAAGTATTGCACACCAGACTTATTGATTGTTTTGTGTGGCCTGTTTTGAGGCCAAGTTTGTTAGAGAAGGACAGTGTATTTGCTTAGGTTGAAAGAGAGACTTTCATTAACGTCATCCACGAGGTGCATCAATCTCTGCATATTCATGTATAAGAAATACTCTGATGTGCTACTTTCCATTTTGAAACACATACACACGCTAGCAGTTTAGAACTTGGCTCACTACATTTTCTCCATCAACTACACATTTGCCTGAGTAGACTCGCTCACCAAAAGATTTCTTCTCTAAAGAACGAAGTGTTGAGTTTTTCGACTTTAGGCGGCACAGATTCGAGGGAGTGATCATATTTTCCATCCCAGAATGAAGATGACTGATATAAACATACTTTCCTACCCCACCAAGGGACATTTTCTGATGGTGTAGAAAGAGTGATAGCAAAATCTTTTACTAGGGGTGAGCACCCAGATCTCCTCTAGTCTTTCGTGACGAAATACATGCCTATATATTTCCATCATTTTCGCAGTTTTCTGACTAATCTGGATCTTCCATATTCTCGCAACATAGATTGGAGCGTGGGTCATACATTCTATCCCAGAATGAAGATCGATAGTGGAAACACTTTTTCTAACTGCGAAAAAGGGCATTTTCTGACAATCTGAAGGGGGTGACTTTAGACAATGTTCCTGGGGACAAACTCCAAGGGTCTCTCGGGGAAGTTGATCTGTTTTTATGTGAAAAGTGAATCTCCCTCTAATACCTACATCTGAAAAAATTTGGTTTCTAGTACTTAAAAAGAGGTTAAACAAATTTGTTTTATAGTATTTGAGTTCACACTTCTTACTCAGCAGCTCGAGACCTGACATCCCTAAGAACTTTTTCTAGTGCTGTCCCTGCACCCAGACTTCCCTAGACAGCTCAAGTTTTGCTAATCAACAAAGGCTGCCTCAAAGCTCTCCGTTCGCTTGATAATCTTGATAACCAACAGGGTTGATCGCCTTGTCATTTGTTAAGAGCTAATGTTCAATGCAGGAAAGTGAGTCATATACTCTACACTGTTGTCTTCTTATAATTAATGTGAGGATAGCTTATTCATTGGGAGAAATTTCCTTGGGTTCAGAAATCTGGACAGAATATTAACACTTACCTAAAATATAACAATATCCGTTTTATCACCATGAGATTGTATGCCTCAATACGAATATCACCATAGCTACAATAGGAACAGCAGCTCATCATTCGAAGATGATGAAAAGCGTTGACATTTGCATTGTCTCTTTCGATGTCCAAAGGATTATGTTATCAGGTCTTAATGTTTAATTAATCAATACAATTCTTGTAGGTCTCAGCGGTCATTAACTTAATTGGATACCCAGACTGGATTTTCGATTCACGTGCGCTTACAAAGTATTATGCAAATGTAAGAACGATTTTAATTTCTTTTCATCTCATTTTGTGCTTATAGGCATACAAATACAAGTAAATATTTATAAAATTACAGACAAATGCACATATAAATAAAGATTCAAATTCAGTTGAAATAACGAACTTTAAAATGCAACATTGGACCAATGTTAATTCTGGGAATGCAACATTGCACCAATACGTCTATATGAAAGTGAAAATTTATCTTAAAAATGACATCAGAAAGATGAAACCATTGAAAATGGGCTTCTAAGAAAAATGAAAGAATGACATGGACAGAAAAAGTATGAAAATTAACGAGGTATTTTGAAGGTACATCTGTGTATTTCAAGTCATGTTGTTATCCTCTTTCAAATCACACTAGTGTAGGTTATTGCTTAAATTATTTGTCAACAAATAACTTATATAGATGCTGCTTTTTACTAGTTGTCCGTGACAGCAAATCCGATTAAAAACTACTTGGATGCAAGAGCATTTTACCACCAAAAGACAATGAACAGAAGAGGATTAAAAACTGACAGAATGGAGTAAGTAAAAGAAAATACTTGAAATACTCGTAGAGCAATTATTAATTGTGTACGAATATTAGAAAAATATTTACTTATGATTCTTACCACAAGGGGTCTCCAAACATTACAACATCAAGTCTTTAGCAGATGGAGGGAGCCAGATATACCCTAGAGGTCCAAACAAAAAGGAATCAAAATAGGGATGTCGATTTTAAATATGTAATGTCAAGAATAGACAATGATCATTGAGGGCAAGATCAGAAGGTTTCTCGGACCACATGAGGCCTACAGGCCATAGTTTGACGACTGCCTACTTCAGCGCCTCAAAATATCATCATGTACACTATGCTCTTGTTAAATCAGAATGGCATCATAGGACAAGAAAAACATTGCTTAAGAAAATAACTCTAGAGAGTAAAAGTAGTTTAAAATTCAGGTTGTTGTTTTGGTTCATGCTTAGGAACTTCATAGGATATGTCGAATACACTTCTATTGCTCAAATGAACGTTCGATGTTTGATATGATGATGATGATGATGATGATGATGATGATGATGATGATGATGATGATGATGATGATGATGATGATGATGATGATGATGATGATAATATGATAATATGGCTAGCCCATGGTTGGAGACCTCCACGTGGTGGCAAGCGGGCACAGAGAGACAGCTGCCCTTAAGTTGATAGTGGTTTATATCGCAGAGATTCAGAACTAGGGCAGATGTTGATGATCTGTGGCAAACTGTCCAACCAGGCCCCATTCAGTGAAAAGCAGACTCAATGGCTCACGCTACAGTTCTGCCTAGTAACTGTTGGGGTTACAGAGTGGATTGAGTGTAGCCGACTCGATCACCTCTTGTAAACAAATTACAGGCGAAAACTGACCCCAGGGTCAGTCCTAGGCCCCCTTCGGGGGCGAAATGGGATAGGCAGACAGACAGACAGACAATATGATAATATGATAATATGATAATATGATGAGGATGTAACCACCCAGAGTCGTGATAAATGCCATCTATATTCCCCATAAAAGTTGATAATAAATTCATGTTACTTTGTATTTCTTGTATTTTTTGCAATTAAGTCTTGTTATTGAATGTACCAATGATACGCAACTATTCATACATGTGATTCTTAAAAGGTGGCACGTGACTCCTACTTCAGTTAATGCATTTTACAACTCACCACGAAATTACATCGGTAAGTCATTATGAAAACAGTAACCTCTCATTTGAATAGAATTTTCTTCATAGTTTGTTGATTTATAACAGTGCAGTTACCATTCACTTTCATTTCATGATGTTCAATTACTACATCAGACAAATATTATGTTCAGGGATAAACAGCTTTAATGTAAACAACTGCTGCTGAAAATCAGAATATTTCACCTTTAAGTGCACATTTCTGTTGCAAGTTAGCGATTCTCATGGGGCTTTTACTCTTTCACTGGTTAGCCACACCATGCCAGTTACTCGAACAGTCACGTGATTCGAATTATATAAGGTCAGCATCATGACGTCACATGTAGTGGCGCATCCAGTGTGAATTCAGCTATAGTCTCGTACTGGTTGGCTAGCCTTTCAATACACCTTATTTATGACAATGTTGTTGTGATTTGCGTGCTGTTTAAAAGGGCGGCATTTCGATCATGATGATGCTTCAATTTGCGCACTATTTGCAGTATTCAAGGCCAAATTTAAATTTACTTTTAGTAAATTGGCAAGGAATTTTGAGAATGAGATCATAAATCAATATTCTATAATCTAGCAATGTATCACTAAAGCTTAATTTTTACTTCACTACAATTGAATTGCATTCAAATTATATTCAATAATCAAATTGAACTCCTTTTTATTTTTAGCCTTTCCATCTGGCATCATTCAAACACCATTCTTTGCTCCTGATTATCCCCCGTATGTTTTCACAATTATGTTTTTTTGCAATTCTGCAATGGGAACTGTTCTTTGCGTAGTTAAGCTTCCTCTAGAGTTCTTGTAGTTAAGCTTCCTCTCAATAAATGTTGATTCAAGTTAGGAATGCATTGAGTTATAATTAGTTTTATATTGGCTTCTAGAGCGATCAATTTTGGAGCTTTGGGAACAGTACTAGCGCATGAGTTAACTCATGGGTTCGACAACCACGGTAATGAATCTTAAAATTTATTTGCCTCAGTGCTTATCTCACGATTTTTCGTGTANATTAAAAGCCATTTTGATACAAGATGTCTTCGTTTTATTCAGCTATATCTTTTCAGGTGCGCACATAAGAATTATGGAGTGTACAGGTCTAGTCCATGAAAAGGACACATCATGACTTTTTAAAATGAGATATAGCATTTGAATATTGCTTTGTCATATCCATTAGTGGAGGAAACTGTGGAAAGTTTTCTGACATTCTTGCTCTGAAGATCAATGATGTTTATTGCTAATTCTTAGAATGGTAGATGAAGAAAAAGGGGGAGATTTCAGAAACACAACTTTTTCTTTTTGGAAAAATGCCTACAAATCACAACAAAAATGGCACATTTGTTGATTTGCTGGAAAGTGCAGGATTCTAGACCCTCAGTATCCCCCTAATTGTGCTCTTACTTTTAAATCACTTCGTGCCATAGAATGAAAGGCCAATCGCAATATGTTCACCTTGTTTTGCTTCTTGCTCCTATGCACACTCACTTCCTTTTACATGGCTATTGAATCATATCAAAGTTATACAAATTGGAAAACATTGCAAATTCAAAGCATATGAATTATAATATGGCAAATTATTAAAAATTTCAGACTTTGTAAAATGGACAGTGGTTCATTCAGAGAATTTAGAGAAGCCAACCTTTCATCATAAAAAATGGACTTTTGACACTGTTAGATTATTTATGTTATTTAAAATATAAAATTTTGATATTTTGCAATGACTTGCTATTTTAGGACGGTTATTTGATAAGGATGGCATCTTGAAGAACTGGTGGAGTAGACAGTCGGAGAATGAGTTTGAAAAGCTTTCATCATGTTTTGAAGAGCAGTATTCAAACTTTACAGAAAAGAAGATGGTATGACCGTCTAATTTCTGCTAAAAATTACCACCTTAATCTTGCTACCTGAAGATAAAATGATTTTTAATGTACAATAATGCACTATGCTCAATTATAGAGTACTTATATATAGCACAGTTTGTTGTTTTCAACTTGTAAACCATTCTATGTCTCTCATTCCTGGCTCACTTAGTTACTTACTCAAGCACAAGAGAGCTTTTCATATATTTTGTTAAACTGTGAAAGACACAAAATAAAACTATAAGCCAGAATTATGGATCACTTTTTGTTTTTAATAGGTAATACCAGGGAAAGATCTCAGGAACTATAAAAAAGCTCTGATAAACGAAAGATTAAGAAAATGGAAAGGGTTGCAATATAAGAATTAGTATAAGTGTAGGAACTTTTACTTCTGATACCAGGGATGGTGCCAAGAATTTTTCGACAGGGATTGGCTCTTCCGACAAAGAGGCTAACATACGGATTTTAGGGTACTATAAATGCCATAAAGTTCCGAGAAAATAGTTTTTCATCTTTTGAAGAGGGACTAGCATGTTCCAAAAGGGACCATAGCGTCCTAGCTCTTCCCTGGTACAACCCCTGTCTAACATGCAGAGGATAGCAGCCTATATGCTCTTCGTCCTTAAAATGGCCTAGCTCTTTTGTGCAAAAAAGTCCTAGGTCTTTCTTCCTTCTGGACCAATTATTTTTTGCACCTTATCTTCTTTCCAATTCTTCCTTGTACTCTTTTCCAGTCAAAGTTCTTCCTTGCACACCATGTGTTTGCCAATCACAATATTCTGTTTGCCAAACATTTCATTCTGCTTTCCTTAAAAGTTTTTGCATGCTTTTGTTTAAATATCTAATGAAGAAATTAAATTTGAAATTAAATTTGAAATTGATCAAAGTTTCCATAAATCTCTTTTTCTAGGTTGATAGTAAGCAGACGCTTTCTGAAAATATAGCTGATAATGGGGGCCTAAGCATCGCCTTTAAGGTTGGTAATGCACACTCTCTAATATTCAAAGCCAAACATTCTAGGCGCCAGTTTCCGGTTTGACTGGTTTTCTTTGTTGTTATAATTCCTGTCAGAACTGGAGATTTGAATGTAGGGCCATGGCCTCAACATTTCTCAGTTACTCGCCTGTCTGATGACATTAAATGGTGCATACAACATAGAACTTGCAACGTTAAGAAAATCAGCAGCACCATGTTCTTTGAAGGATTCCTTGGATGGTGATTCCTTTGTCAGCCAATCAAGATTTGACTCATATTCTGTTCTTTTTAGGCATTCAAGATCAGAGAAAGAAGTTCAAAGCCACTGCACCCTCTCCCGGGAATTTCACTCACTTCCGACCAGCTCTTTTTCGTGTCTTTTGCTCAGGTATGTTTGAATGGTATAATATTTCTATTGGCATATTATGTAATGATATTCTTAAAAAGGGGAATATTCTGCTCATTTTACTGTATCTGGACTGGTGGCATATCGTGTTTTTGATAATAGGACAGGGTAAAAGGCAATGAATCTGAAAGGATGCATCTTTTACAAGTGACTTAAAGATCGTAATGTTAATANATGAGCTACTTGAGTGTCAGAAAGCTTTATTTAGAAAATAAAACCTAAGAAAAGAGAGGGGTTATTTTAGAAACTCAACAGTAACTTTGTAAAAACACCACCTCATCTCAAATTCATCTCAAAGTCACAAAATGAGCTAACAGTCTGATTCAAGGTCTCTCGCACCGACTTTGAAAGTCCTTTCAAAGTCCATCAATAATGAAACTAATACCATGTAGCTATTATGTAATTTTATGCACATATGTAATAATGCCATGCAAATTTATGCCAATAGCTGGCTGACGTTACTTGTACTAAGCAATATCGTGCATTTCAGGTTTGGTGCACAGCAGCCACTGCCGAAAATATCGAAGAAGCGAGAATAATAGACAAACATAGTCTCGAACACATTAGGTTTGTTATGTCACATGATTTTGCAACGGTTCTTTTCTTTGTTCTATTGTCATTCAGTGCCTTTCCTAAGCCATTGACCTTAGCTATGGATGAAGCAGACACTGATAGGGCACCCTCCAACTGAAAATGAGGCTATGGAGAATGTTTGCAAAGTAGATACAAGTAGATACATAGTTGATAGCGAGAAAAATAACAATGAGAATTTGATTGAAAATGAAATAGAAGTAGGAGTTATGAGAGATTAGGCATACTTAAGATATAGTCAGGTTCATTAACATGCAAAAACAAAAGGCAAAGTTTCGCAAAATGTTACTATGAAATACATTTGCAACATATTTGAAAAAATATGTAAAAATTGTATAGTTATTTAGGGAAGTTTGATAAAATCTGATATTTTGGAGATTTTTAACTTTATTTTATAAATGTTTTACTAAATTAATATTTATCATAAGCTCGTCGTACTGCAGTTTTTCTAGCATTCTAATAAATGATGGGATGGAAAATTTTATGTTGAATTCTTACTTCGTTATCAAGAGAGGTATTGTGATCTACGCAAAGTGGTTCAATAGATTCTTCCAGAAAAGCTCATGCCTTTTTCTCAAAATGGGCTGGTTTGCACTCTTGGTCGCCTCAAGGCGTCGAATCCTTCAAAATCCATGTATTTGCGGCATGTGCTAATGAGCCCAGAGCCTAAATTCAGAAGTTACGGAAAAATGCTTGCAAAAATAATACTAAGTGCGGGTTTCCCGTCAAATGATTTCTTGCGAATAGGTTGATTTTCATGCATTGCAGGTGCATGGAAGTTTATCCTGCCCACAAATTTTCCGGCAACTTTCCTGCAACTTTTCGGAAAGCTTCTTAGCACTCTTTTAGCAAACATTGTTTTAGCAACTTTCAGTTTGTTGAGCAACTTGTAATGCATCGGGCAAAATTGCATACATTTCCATGTATTATAGATGGTGCCCTGTTGAGCTAAGCTGGTTTGCAAGCTGCGCTTGCAATGCTGGCTGGATCAAGCTACCAGAAAATGTTAGACGAAGCTAGGAACAATATAGAAAGAAAATACATTGCATGCATTACAAGGCGTGAAAATTCCTATTTGTTATGCTTCACAGTTACCTAAGCTTGACTCTTCTTGCCATTGTAAGTTACAAGGGCTTTAGAAACATCAGAAATTGCATTTGACAAAATGCTAAGAGACATCCAAGGAGAAGATGGAAGGACTATGTCTTTTGAAAAAAGTAAATTCGGTGCAGAACGTTTTGAGTATTCAATCATTCTGTGAATATGGGTGTAGTTGAAATTTGGGCTGGTTACACTAAAAATGCTCTCAGACGCAAGGCTCTTCTAGCACAGCAGAAGCACGATTCTTCCAGAGAAATTTGGATAGAGCCATTTGGTGGATGACGTGTGCCATGCAGTAACAACATTGTATGTTATGCATTGAATTAAATTGAAGATAACTTCATAGGCCTAATTTTGACCTTCAAACTTTTGGGTTTTTTAGAGTTCTAACTGCAATAGCAAACTCACATGATTTTGGGGAAGCATTCAACTGCAAACGAGGCTCAAGAATGAATCCTGTTCATAAATGTGCAATTTGGTAGTTGATGATCATGGTGGCTACGATGATGATGATAACTTTAATGATGTGTCACGTGTTCCTTTTGTGATTATTTGTAGTCAATCATCAGTTAATGTCATTTTCATCAGATTTGTAAATTCCAATCATTATGTTCATAGCTTTACATTAGATTCAACAATTCAATTTTTGACGCTGAGTTTGAGAATGTAAAGAAACCAGAAGAATTCTTTCGTACTTGAATTCATGAAAGCATTAGGGAGGTTTAGATCCACTGCAAGAACGAGGTCGACTTCAAGTTTCGAACTGCGCAGCTAATCTGCGCAATTTTGGCGGGAATCTCCCTAAAAACTTGCACTCGACAGCAAGGTTCAGTTCGTATTTCAAGTAAAACTTCGCACTGCAAGAAGCGAGTTTTTATGCGCTAAGTTTATTGAACAAGAAGGCTAGAGCTAGAGAAAAAATGTCAGCTGGTAGTGTAAGGGAGCAAAGAGAACTCTTTATTTGGAAAGCCGAGCACGATCGATGCCTTGTTCGCGAGTTACTCCTTGTTGAGCCCTATCTTCATAAGCCCCAATCGAAGGAGCGCGGGCAAGCTTGGAAAGCGATAGTGGCAAATTTAAATAACTTAGAACGACCAAAGTTTCGAGTTGCAGTTAGAGCTGTTCGGGACAGATTCTTCAAACTCATGGAAAAGTTTAATAAAAACGAGAAAGAGGAAGCAAGAGCCTCTGGGATTGTAGGAGCGGAGTTTGATGAAGTCTATATGGGCCTAACTGACATCACCCAAAGAATGGAAGAAGCAAGAAACAGCTGGGAAGAGAAAACGGAAAAGGAAAAAGAGAAGGAGAAGGAAAACAAGGAAAAAGCATTGGATATGAGGCGGAGAGCAACAGAAAGTTTAAGTGAGACGCGAAAACGAAAAGAACTGGAAAGGGAAGCAAGCACTTCTGCAAGAAAGCGAAGGTCAGGTGATGTCATAGAAGTACTTCAGGCGGGCTTGCAGTTGAAGAAGGAGCAGTCAGAAATGAACCTGAAATTCAAAGAGGAAGAGTTAAAAGAAAGGCAGCTATTAAGAGAGAGTCAACAAGAACTGGTGTGGCAACAACAACAGTTTATGGCAGATATGCAAGCCCAGCAACAGCAATTCTTATTTCAAATGAACCAACAAAACATTCAAGTAATGAAGCAAATAGCAGAAATATTTAAAGAAAACAAAAACTAGACAGATTATATGGTTTTTATATTGTAGAATCTCTTTAAAGTCCACCCCTCATTAAGAAGCCTATCTCTCTATTGCAATTATCAATTGACTCCTATGAGGAAACTATCAAGAAATGTGAGTGACAAATTTTGATAAACTACACTCCTTTATATAACAACCAGTAAATTTGAGGCTCAGACCAGCAGTTCTTAATTATTCCAAAATTTTCAAGCTGAATCATTCTGAATTTTTTCTTAAAGTACTAGGGTGTAACCACTTCAAAAATTAGACATTATAGAAGACAACATTGGATGTTTTGATGGGTTGCTAGGCTATTAGCCAAATGCTACATCACATATGGTCTCTCTCACATATCAATGATTTTTATTGCCTAGGGGTACTATTTTGTGAGAATCTAAGAGGAGAACTGAAAAGGTTATCAATTCTCCCTAGGCTAAAAGGAAAGGGCATTTCATGTCAATATGGTTGTGGAAAAATTATGTATTGTTGTACAAAAATACATGTTATGACAGTGCTTCAGCCTCAAGCTTGTTTTTAATTTGTTCTTAATTATCAGTCTAATTTCAGGCTTGTGTTCTTATAAATGACAATGTATAAAGTTGGTAGGAAAGTTATTCCCTGAAAATACTGGAGAAGAAATGTATAAGTATGTTCTTATTAAATATTTGCCTTGTGTAGCTAGTAAGCACCATAACACCATCACATATGACTGCAAAACATGAGCCCCCTGGGGCCTGATATTGCTTTTATTGTGTTCAAAGAATCACATCCGACTTCTCAAGAAATATTTTTCATTTTTAACTTAGCTGATGCATATACAAATAATAATGTAAAAGTCATTAATGTTATTAGCTATGTGAAAATATTTAGCTTACAAGCTAGTTGGGGAATTTTTTATGTTTCCAACTCTCTGTTAAACAATTTTTAAGACTTTAACAACTAAAAGAAATTCAAGTAATCAGGCAACAAAATCATTAAAGTATTCTTCTAGATTTGGAGGAACTACCTCCATGAACCTGCTGGTTGATGACCCATACAAACAGACCCTGGCATTGTGGAGTAATGCACATACAACATACATGGTTCCCACTTCTGAAAGGGCAATCTTTTGGTTCTTTTTGAAGTCAATGAATGCAAAGTACTCTGCTATTTCACCAAAAACCCACTCCACAGATACCCTCACACTGCTCATTGCTTTATTAAATTGTTTCTCTTCTTCTGTCAGATTGTTATGCTTGTAAGGAGCCTGAAGGTGAGGGCGTAGTGGATAAGCTGGGTCACCATATATGCATAATGGATGTCCATCTTGAGTGGTACAATGTTCCTCAAGCTTCTGCAGAAGTTCTGACTGACGAAGCATTCCTGCATCATGGCTTTTGCCCTCTGTTGAGGAATATAGAATTTTAACATGATTTAATCCAATAAATATTAAGTCAAATGATTAGAGAAAAAGAAACTGAGATCAGAGTCAGCATCATTCATGATCCAAAAAAAGTGTATCAATAAATCCATTGCTGTAGCCAGGGTTATAAAAGTGGGGGGCATAAATGAAAGTTTATGGCCATGCCCTCTACTTTTCTGAAGACTTGCTACTACCCCCCTACCAATATTTTCTCATCCATTTCAAGGAAGCCCTGAGCACCATCTTGGCAAAAAGTTGAGGCATTTGCACCCCATTCCCCTCTCCGTGGCCACGCCATTGAATAAGCCAAATAAAAATATAATTACATTCTACTCACCAACAGGGCCATAAAGGCTGGCTACAAGGCCATTTGCAGCCACAACAGACTGGTACTTCAGTGCATGGACCCGCTTGTGGCCGTTGTAAACAACTTTTTGGTTCTCTCCAGGTCTACATATTGGTCGAACAGTGCCATCTATAAATCCCCAGCAATTTTCAAGGGCATGGCTCTTGCTATGTACTGCCTGTGCAAATTCAATAAGTTTATCCTGTTGAAGCCAACGCTGCTCAAAGCTACTCAGAAGGTGTTTCCACGTATCACTTAAATGTCGCATGACTTTGTTGACTATCAGGCATAGTTCTGACTTACTTCTACCAAACCTCGGAATTAAATCACTGTATCGGCAAGGGTAGGAAAATCTCTTCAGCAACATGCATAGTCCCTCAACTGCCGAAGCAGTTGTTCCATTTGAGCAGACAAACTTTGGAGGTAAACGCAATGCCTTCAGAAGCCTAGGTATATCTACCTTCTCGAAGCGAAATTCGGTCTTGCATTCATCTTCATTCATGGAATTTAAATCAAAACGTTCGTACCGCCAGTATGGAAAAATTGGAACCTTTTCTTCAAACTCAGAGGCGATTGCCATGACATCTTCATCGACGAGATCCTCAACGAAGAGAAACGTAGCTGCTGCAATTACATCGTCCGCCATTTTATTTCGTTCTCGTACCTCAGCGCAAATCTAAACTAATAAAGTAGCACCGAACGGCTTCCAGTGCGAGTACAAGGACCCCCGGGAAGAACTTGAACTCGAGCTCGTTCTCGCAGTTGATCTAAACCTCCCTATTATTAAATTTTACAAACACAAACTTTGCTATATGTAATGTGGTTGAATTAGTGGTCTAACAGCCAAATTGGAAATTAAACATCGATATATAACAGCTGATTATTAAAAGCAGTGTTTAATCATTTCTTCCTGCAAAGTACCTTCGATTTGCACGAAAATTTCCCTAGATTGCTAAACAAGATTCAAAACGTGACAGCAAATTCGCTTATTGTTGGACAAGCACAATATATTTGGCTCATTTTTGGCACATACATGTCTTATCGCTTTTGCAACTGAATAATGACAAGAAGAAACAATTAAGAAACAATTAAGAAAAGAAAGGCACTGCTAAGAACAACTTTCCTTTAAATAAGGATTGATCTTTAGCTTTTCCATGCGATTTTAAAGCAACTATTATGTTACTGAGGGAACACATCTATTTTACTTTCAAGTATGAAATGTGTTTTGAGAAGCTTTAAGCACTTTCCACCAATTTTTGGAATTTTGAGGTTTTCCTGTAATTTTGAGGTATTATGTCTAATCATGTGTAAAGTTATTGGAAATTTCACACAAATAAGTACCTTCTCTGAGATGTTAGCTTTTACATGATATCTAGGATGAACATTAATAAACATTAAATGATAGAGAAATTAGTAGTTTAAGACCCTATTTTAAACATATAATCCAATAATTAACCTTCAAAGTCAAATGGCTTTCGTAGAGTATCACAACTTCTACCAAAACACTCTAACCATATGCAACTTCAAGGGGAAGTTCTGTAAAACCCTAGAGTTTGATATGTAGTAGAGAATTTCGTAAAACCTTATGATCTAAATTGTTTTTGTTCTCACTTACGTATTTCCGTTGATATACCCATTTGTTTCTCGTCGAAATCCACATCTCGCTAGGCCGCCATTCTCACTTTTTCGCAAGAAAGAAGTTGTTGCACTGACCTTATAACGTGTAAAAAAGACATTGTATCAATATCTTTGACTACTTAAGTTGGGAATATTAAACCCATTTCTGAGACCTAAAAGCGGGCTAGTGGTATTGCAAAAGTATAAATAAACAATGCCCACGAATTTTCCAGGCCTAGCCCACATGCGCACTGTAGCTTGCTGTTGGTATAGTGAAGTCATTTATATTGTTTTCAGATTTGTCTTGTTTTACTATCATTTTATGCTGGACCTCTAATGGACATTGTTGGACATTGGTGAGTGTTGGAGCGGCTAAACCAGCACAACATAAGCTTCTAACATTTGTAGTTATCAACAACAAATATAACCATGGACTCTGACGTCATTCATTCGAACTGAGGCCCCTTGAAAATCAGATACGGCTGGACGGCTGTCTCTCTATATTATTATTCAATGAAATGAAAGTAAAATAATTGAAGTTTCGAGTGATAGTGAGGAAAACAATTGAAATAAAGGATAGGTTCTGCAAAACCAGAAAGTAGACAAGGAGGAGAAATGAAATGGGGCTTTTTGATAACATTTTAACTGTTTTCTTTTGATGTTTGATTACTGCTTTCGCAAATCGCACCCAAAGCATCTCTCGACCCAAGTCAATGAGCCTAAGATGTGAAGGACTTTTGCCATTGGGCATGCGCTAAATGTGATTTTGCTGGGTAAAGTGGCCAAACCATTCCAACATCATCCAAAAACATCCAGCATCACCCAACATATCATCCAACAATATCCAGCACCACCCAACATATCATTCAACAATATCCAGCATCATCCAACACGTCATCCAACAATACCCAGCATCACCCAACACATCATCCAACAATATCCAGCACCACCCANTCACATCATCCAACAATACCCAGCATCACCCAACACATCATCCAACAATATCCAGCATCACCCATCATATCATCCAACAATATCCAGCACCACCCAACATATCATCCGACAATATCCAGCACCACCCAACATATCATCCAACAATATCCAGCATCACCCAACATATCATCCAACAATATCCAGTATCATCCAACATATCATCCAACAATGTCCAGTATCATCCAACAATGCTTAACATGGGTGTCCAAATCACCGCATCATTTATATCCAATAGTATTGGCATTTATGTGGGCAAAAATGTTGGGCTAGTTTCGCCAGGGCTGTAGTAACAGTACCCAACGCAAGCAGAAACAGAAAATAGAAATCTTGATGGAAATGTGCCACATTTCTGGTGGTCCCCACCTTAATTAAACAAAGCAAGCTTATGCTTATGGTACGAGTTACTCTAACTTTTCCTGCTGCATATTTTTGAAATTCTTTGCCAGACTGTTCAGTGCAGCCTAAAAAGGTGCAAACAGGATAAGAAAAGGTTGCAGCGGCGGCTTGGCAAGGGGACCAAAGGGGAAGGCCCCAGTGATTATATTTTAATGAGCACTAAAGCAAGTAAGGGGGTGTTAATATGGAGAAAGCAAAGTTTTTTCTTTCTCGTTACCTAAAACCTTTTCTGGAGCTGAGTCGAAGATCTCCTTGTGTCTTCCTTATCTTTGTTGCGATATACTGTATATGAGAAAGAACGGACCATAGAAAGACAGACCAGGTATAGAACTCCTTTATCGAAACTCGTTGTTCAGCTGTTGTGGTGCTATGCCTTGCCATCGGAACCATTCCTTGTGCCAGCCCCAAATGCTGAAGCTTTACGCAGCTTAATAATGGGAGCACAGTTTTGAACATGGCCAAGCGTAAATTGTGTGAGGACATCACTGAAAAGTGGACATGATAAAGAAGGAATTTAACAATTTTTAGAAGTTCATATATTAGCCATATTATTTTTACGCGAATAACTCTTTAGCTATAGTAAAACAAACTAAAATATAGATCATAATAATTTAAGTACATCATAATGGTCTAGTACAACATCATAAAGAAAAATCACAGTAAATGTTAGGCTGCTCTACCAGGGGGTCGTGTTTGATTCATTGTCAGCTCATCAAATACATTTTCAGTTGTTTTTTGAAGTGAAAAAGCGTGGGAAGTTCCCTGATACTTAAGGGGATTTCATTCCAGGTTTTAAGAGCTGAGTATGAAAATCCTTTCTTGGCATACTCTAGATTATACTTAGGAATCTGGATGTTTTTCCAGAATCGTGTATTGTATCTTGAGTAATGGGACCTTAGGTGGTGCTTGTTCCATAGATTTTCTGGACATAGCTTGCTAAAGATCTTATAAACCATATCGGCACGATCAAATGTAATAAGCTGTTCAACTGCTAGGAGTTTGGGTATTCAGTTGTCTTTTATCCTGGACGTATGAATCTACTCAACAAATAACTTGACTGACAAAAACAACCCTCTCATTCCCCATGAAAAACTCTAATGCAAAATCAACACATTTTTCTGAGAACAAATATCAGTATACGCATTTTGGGAGAGTTCACAAGATATATAAATTACAAAATTTCCTATGGGGGCATGCATTCGGAACCCCAGTGCGTGAATTTAGGACCTGGGTAATCTCCAGGTATATTTGGCAGGGTTAGTTTTTATGGAAAAGGTGGGGCACAGCTGTTGCTTTCCATTGTTTAGCCGGACATCAAGTCAGCTGAAAATCTCGCGTTCAAGGTCGCTCGAGACCGAATTTGAAGAAATTTTAGAGTTTCATGACTCGATTACAAATAGATGACAAAACGAAATTTTGTTGAGTAAATTTTTGCTTTAAGTTCGAGATATTAAGATTCCTCTTATTTCAGCAATATCTCCATGCGGCCTCCTGTTTCTCTTAGAAAAATCTTTGCTTTGAAGCACTTTTCGCAATTCAGCTCCGCGGTCCTTGATTTAGGCTCTCACATTACAGTATATATTTCGCTCGCGCTTCCAAAACGGTTATAGATATCTATTTGAGACTTTTTGCGCAGTTTAGAGGAATAATAGTGCTATAAAAGTCTGTAGGTGCCCAATTCCTCATCTTTTGCTAAATTATTCAAATTTTGAATTTTAAACTTTAACGCACCTCTACACAACGACTATCCTTTCAAACTACTTCGGCACCGCAAGTGCGTTTGGTCGTAGCATAGGCCCTATCTGTTTTTGACCTTTTTACTTTTATTTGTGCTTTGTGAGAGAAGCATAAGCAAATTCTTGGCCAAAAATGCGAGGAAAGCAAACGCTACACCGCAGGGTATGCAGATCCACGCAGTGTCTTCTGAAGTGCCACATCACTCAAGGAGATCACTGCATATTTCCGATCTGACTGAGCGGTATGGCATTTAGCATTACACATTACCTATTTCTTTATTTCATCTTCTCAAAAGAAAAATACTTTTTTCAAACTTCATATATAATATCTCGTTAAGTATTACAAGTGCAAATTTCGCTAAAAAGGCAATCTGTACTTGGCTGGCTTACAACAAAAAATAATAATAAACATAATAATAATGATAAAAAAGAGCTATAGTTTATACAACGTTGTTTCAGTAAGAGAGGAGTTCTGGGTCAGTCCATGGTTTGTTTCTCATGCAAAAAATGTAATACGTGGTGCGTATGATGATGATGGTCATTTTCATTGTTATATAGTTGAGGTGAGGATTTTCAATGCCAAGCTCTTTGCACATGTCAAAAAACCATTCAGATGTTTGACCAAAAATACCAAGAGAACTTGTTGATAAGTGTATAAACTTTACCTTACGGTATGTGTTTTCAAAATGTTTTATGAGAGGTCGATACTTAATCTCCTTTCGTTGCGAATTGCGTTCGAGGTTAGTTTCAAAGCCGACTGTTAATTCTATAATGTAGAGGCATTTATCTTCTATACTTAGAAGCATGTCAGGACGAAAACTTTCACCAGTTAGAATACATGGCGATAGGTAACCTGGTAGATCTACATATAGTTTAGATGGTTGTAATGACGGCAATGTTTGAGCCAGGAACTTTAGTACTGAATTGTGCCTCCATGTATAGCGACCTTGTTCTAAATACGATTTGCATCCAGCAGCAACATGGAGGAGTGACTCGGACTGAAGGCAGAAAGAGCAATCAGGTGTGGTGGCAAGTTTCCACAGGTAGAGGTTTCTCTTATTAGCAAGAGTATTGTTTAAATATCTAATGGTGAAATTAAAGATGTTAGTAGGGAGGCTGCTTTGAGCTCTAGACCACAAGGAGTTGAGTCTCTTCAGGGATTTCTCCAGAAGGAATGATATGATGAAGCCTTGAGATGGCAGCTTAGAATGGAGCTTTTCGGCGTGATCAGCACGGACAATTTTTAGGACACGTTTTGTATTTTTATAAGTGTCGTACTGGATGTTAGTTCCACAATTGGTGCTTTTCCATAGCTTTGTTATAGCATCGTCTTCCGAAGATTTCGGAGCAGAACGTAAGACAGTTTGGCATTGTATAAACTTAACAGATGGAAGTTGAAACGAAAGGCCAAAATTATTGTGTGAGAGCATGATGACACTTGGTGTTGCAGAAATGGGAAGTTCTAACCACTGGCGAATATATTTTGTGACGACATTGTCAAGATGTTCACAAATCCATGTTTTAGACAAATCTGCTACAGTTAGATGCCAAGAGAGTTTGGAAAGAATATAGAGATGATAGAGTAACAATTTGTTTTTGGGGTGAATATGCAAAGAGTCGACTGTTTGTAGCATGTCATGAAGTGAAGATAAAAGGAGATCTTTATGGTCTTTGTTATTCATTTCGAAGTTGAAGAAGCGGCCAAGGTATTTAAATGATTCACCATTCTTGACAGTTGGGACACTCATAGAGTTGACGAGGAGTTTTTGTTGAAATTGCAGAGATCGAGTAGAGAACATTTTTATTCCACATGTGATGCATTTGTCTACGCGTATTTGCATGTAAGCCCATTGGCATCATCTGGTGAAGGAATTCAATAACAACTGGTTTTCGCGTTCATTGCTTGTCACAACTGCTGCGTCGTCAGCAAATTGGAACCAGTGAATAGGACGGAACAAGCGGTCACTAGCATCATGTGGAGAAAAACCTAAGTGAGTATATTTTTCTTGCTTGATGAATTGTATAAATGTGTTAAAGCACAAGTTGAACAAAAGGGGGCTAAGACAATCACCCTGCAGCACTCCACGCTGAAAGGGAATAGCCGGAGTAGCGAAACAATCAGAAATGATGGATGAGTGAAAACCTGTATAAAGTTGCACATAGATATTTAATATTGCTCTATCGCTAGAAAAGTAGCTCTTTTTGCTATTAAACCGCAGTCTTGGTTCCATGAATCACCATGATGAATCAGCGGTAACCTTGAAAGGAATCCCGCATTTTCTAGTCAACAACTAAAACAGTTTTCTATTCAACAATAAACAGTTATATTAGCAAGTATGGACATAAAAAGTTAGAACATTTTATGGGAAATGTTAGTATTTTTTCTGTTCTCCGATATTTTTGTTGTAAGCATGCTGTGGAATTCAACTCATTTAATTAGAAGGAAGAAGGTGAGAAGGAGGCAGTGAAAATTTGCAAGCGTATTCTTACATGGCACAATTTGTCCTCCTAAGGATTGTAAGTTGAAACAATTTAGTGATTCAGACACTACATACCACTGTTTCAGAATGCTATGCAGAGATAGGAGGACATTTGAACCTTTGTATGGAGTGCCATGTAGCTATGAAAAGTTTAGAAGTAGCGAAGATTATGGTGAAAAGTCTGCAATAACAAGGACTATGTAAGTTTGCATTTAGGCCATGTGTGCGAGATTAGAAACTTTGAATAATGCGTGGGGGTTTGCTTTGAAACTAGAAATTGCGCTGCTATAAGAACAGGGTTTGAAAGTTTCAAAATCGTTCAGAAAATTGTGAAAATTGATGGTGCCAGTTTCGAGGAATTGGAAAGTTTTGGAATAGGGCTGTTTTTCAAAATGGCTATGGAAATATTATGGCTTAACCTATGTACCAAAAAACCAGTAAATATACCATTGAAAATAGGTTTTTTTTTTGGATAGTTGTGGGGTTTCAATATGTGAATGAAAATGTGTTTCATGGTTTTAGAAATTTGGTAATTTGACTCTGAAAGATTTTTGAAATGCTTTGGAATATTTTAAAAGTAGTTTGTATGAACTCTGGAAAAGGCATGGATAAGAATTTTGCGTGACTGACAGTAATGAGGACTAATTTTCATATGTGGTTTTAAATTCCTTGCCAAAAGAATGTTGCATGGCTGGGATAGCCATTTTCAGGAATTGCATTGCTACAACTATCGCTGGCAACCCAGTCTGCATTGTTTGATTTCTGTTTGGACAAGTGTCACCAAACTATGGCATGTATGCAGGTGGAAGCAGTAAAAATAACAGCAGATAGGGATTGCTTAGGTAGAAGCAGCAAAAGTGGCATTGAGGATAGGGCTTTCATGAAAGTAGGGCAACAGACTACTCCTTATTCTGTGCTTTTGCATTTATGCTTTATCATTTTAGTCATAGTTGGGAGGGGGGAGCTCTCTCTTGATTAGTTTATCTATTAGGGAGTTCATCCTTAGACAAATATATCTAAATGCATTATGTCTTGTAGTGTTCTCTTATTTTGTTAATTTAGGTAGTGCATGTCTAAGTACTTTGTTTACATGTATCATGTGTTTTTTTGTCTTATTTGTCTCATGTATCATGCATTTAGAAAAATCCTAAGCAAGGCAAAAGTTCTAGCCTAACCTTTGTGTAGGCATGGCCACAAAATTGTCAGATCCATTGTAGATGAAACCAGGTTGAGAGGACACTGTTTCCTTCTCCAATTGAAGTCAAATTTTATAATTTGCTTGAGTTACAATGAATGCAAAGTAGTTACTCTTGCACAATTAAATTTTCTAATATTCAAGGTTCTCAAGTTTAACAGAGCTCACTTGTTTCTCAACTTTGCATTCCATTATGTTGGCCTACATTTGAGGAGCTACTGGTGTGCCTCTTGTGTGAGTTTTACACAGAATGCACCCAGGGTGTACTCCCTCATTCAAGCTAAATGTATGTAATGACAGTGAGTATTTTTCTGTTGAATGCTGATGTGCATCTGAGGAGCTAGAAGTGAGTTGTATTCAATGAAAAAGGTTTGAAAATGAGCAAAGATGAGAAAGAAATGTGTTCAGAAATTTGCATTTTATCATGCCAGTGCACAATGGAGTATAATTAATGCTGTGGATATTTGCCTAACATTGGAATGCACCAATGCCACAGGCATAAGTACATGAAATGCATTGTGCCTTGCAATACCCCAGACAACCTATTTCTTCTTACTGTTCTTACATGGCTAACTTAAATTTCATGGTTAGTCTCTCTCTCATCATTTAGTCTCTCTCTTATGGTGTATCCACCCTTGCAAACTCACAATAACAATGGGCCTGTTTTCCATTCATACAAGCAAGTAGACCAGCATGCCTCTTGGTTCCAACAGTCTTGGTGGCATTGTGAATCAAATTGTTTCTATATGTGCTGCTGTGGCATGAAGCCCAAAGTCATTGAATAATTTTCTGGTTTGGGCTTTACATGGGATGCACTAAGGTTTTACATGGGATGCACCTAAGTTTTATGTGGAATGCAACTTAGTTTTGCATGGGGTGCACACAGTAATGTAGATTGTATGTAAATTGTATGCAACTCATCAAATGTAATAGTTGCACCATCATTGTAGCATACCTGATCTCCTAAAACTGTTTGCACCATGTGTACAGTGAAAATCTGGTAGTAGTGTAATGTGTTATTCATCATACAGTGAACTTACATACTGGAAATGACAAGGGACTGACTCAGTTTGTTTGGATTGCAGAGCATCCAGATAGAGTGGAAATTGTTTTCCATGATACTTTTGCTTTGCAGCCATAATTATTAAGTGCACTGTATTTAAAGATTAAAAACTGCATGTAATTTTTATGCTGTTCTGCACAAACACCAGAAAACTAATGGATAATGGTGATGCCAGAAGAGGTGGTTCAATTAATATTTTCTGCTGTTGTAATACTATTCACAGTCATGCAGATGTATAACACAGTCATGCTGACTCATTGCCAGCCATTTCTGCCTAAGCTGCTATCTACTTTGACTTAAAATCATATAAAATATACACATTATTGAATTGCCTTTCATGGGAAACAGGCCCACTATGCATGGTCAACCAATTAATTTAAATATTGTTGAAATCTCTGATCATGTATATCAATTATAATTTTTTCTCAGCAGAAAGATCAGTGATGAAAACAATATATATCCTATTTTGCTGAAGGACATTTTCTGTTGTACAAGAGTGTATGACCTCAAAAATGTTTCTCTATATTTTACTACATATGGTTTACAAAGTAAATGATGAAAACCAAAAAAAATTGTAATTGTCTGACCTGCAAATCTTTCTATCATGGATTGTTTCCAGGAATTTGACTTTTCATATGTACCCAACAAAATAAAGTCTAAATAACAGAAAAGGTACCTACAGATGTTGAAGTAAGATTTTGTGGCTGACAGGGCCATGTGTGCTTGCAGATTTATTGAGGTCTTGTGTTTCACCTTTTATGCAGCATTGCTAATAATTATGATTATCATTCTCATATTTTTCATGATTATCACCCATTTCATTTGCTTTGTATGAAAATCATGTAGCATATTTACAACAATCATTGTTTTACTCAGGCAGCCACTTGTAACTGGAACATCTGTTCTTGGGATTGCATTCAATGGAGGCGTTGCTATTGCTGCTGATATGCTGGGTAAGATTTGTTTCTTTTCATGTTATGCTCAATGCCAAAATTCATAATGTATGTAAAAGGTACCTGCAGTGGTAGTTGATATATAAGGCATAATAGCAGGATCACTACAAAACTTGAGGAAAACACTTTTGCACCAATGATGCAACTTCCTTGTGTTTAGTTTGTTGGACATGATCTCAAATTTTTGAAGGGAGCCAAATAAAGGGAGCCAAACAATTGTGAATTCCCATTTATTTCCACTCTCTCCCCAGTTACTTGGCACTCCTGAGTACCTTGATCTCATGTTAAAGACAGCGGGAGGACCATGTAAAATGCATCCAAAAGAAGGCCTTAGAGCCATACATATCATTGGGACAGGGGGATGGAAATAGAACTCACTGCCAAATGAATGTAAAATAGCTCGTACTTTTCTGACATTTAAGATGAAGTTGAAGAACATGTTTGCGTAGCTCAAATTTATTGTCATGTTCTTGTCTGTACCTTGAGTGATGTTTTTAGCAGCTTTGTTTCAGGCCACCAAAATTAAAAATTATGAAATTTGATTTTGCTCAGTTACCCTCAGAGTGAACCCACATATACACAAGCAAATTAAGGAAATTTTTGCTAAGGATTAAGGCAATTAGCACTTCATTTGTATGTAAATATGGTCCTATTTGCAAGCTCTCTTAAGCATAAGGATAAAAAAGAGCAGCCAGTTACATAAAAGCTGATCTTGAGCTTTCCCTATTTTTAAGCAACACTGTTTTCTCATCAAAATATATTAGCAGAAGTTAAACTTCAGCATTCACAATGTATCTGCTCATAGTGACTTAAAAGAGAATTTAGGAATTTAACCATCTTCAGCATTAACAACTCAACTGTTTGTAATTGCTTGGTAGAGAAGTTAGTAGTCTAACTATCTTTAGTGTTCCCAGAAGTCATGGATGTACTTGCAGAGGGGTTTATATCTGTTTGCTTGTGCTAATAGTAGCACAAAAGAGAATGTTGTAATCTATCTTAGCATTATTAGACACAAGGGTATGTATTTACGGCAGGGCTTATAATATTTGCTTGCTATTTGAAGTAAAAGTTTAGTATACATGTATTACTAGAATATCCGCCATGATATCATAGAACACAAGCTGACACTTGCCTGCTTTTAAAAAGATTAAAAACTGAGCAGATGACCAGTGTATGTTTTTGATATGCCAGAAATTCTATGTTCCATACTCAGGCTCTTCATTAAAGGGGACAGTGAGGTGCATCTCACTTTGTTAAGGTTCACCTTTCATTATGTGCCTCATTCTTGAATGCTAGCCAGATTTACCACCTTGTAAATTAAATTGCGCCCCACAATAGAATGTCTTTGCTATGAGGTGCATGGTCGGTCATTCTCCTGCTAAAGTCTTTATGGAGAATTCTGCTTGATGCATGCAACTGGTAATTCATTCCAGAATGTTTTCTTTCATATCTATTATTGTTCTAAAGATTTGTTTTATCCATTTATGTATATCAATTGGTTTTAATTAGTACTTAAATATTAAATGTTAAATAGGAAACCAACATTAAATAACAAATATATGAATGCAAATGTGAACTCTGAATTTTGTAGTCAATGAGAGTAAAATACTGGGAAAATCTGCTTAATTATGAATTGTTGTGATTGCTGCTCTCATTGGTTTTCTTTTGATGTGTTGAAGTGGCTTATCTATAATGTGCTGTATTTCAATTTTAGGTTCTTATGGATCACTTGCTCGATTTCCTGGTGTCTCCAGAATCTCCAAAGTGAATGATCAGACTGTTATTGGTGCATCTGGAGATTATGCAGATTTTCAATTTTTATCTGAATCCCTGGATATGATGATGCAAGTATTCTATCTAGCTTGATAAGTATTAAACCCTTTTATACTTACAGTTTTTTAAATGCAGTGTCTTTCTCAAACTGTCTTACAAGGTAGGTTTGGTAGCTGGCCATAATTAAAATGTTCTATAATCAATGCTTTGAGGAGTAATAGGGTCATGTTAGAAATTTTTCATAATCAACATTTATAAATAGACAGATGGTGAATTACTTTTTATAAAGTGGTAGTATCACCACCTCTACTTATGGATATGTTAATGTCTTGTATAGAATGAGCAGTCAAATGATGATAGTAAACATGTTGGTTGATGATTTGAGGCAGACCTGTTACTGTAAATAAATAACCAGATAGTGGATTTCTTGATGGTATCACCTCTTGTGGATATGCTGATTTCTTGTATAGAATGAGCAGTCGGTTAATGATAGTAAACATGATGGTTGATGGTTTGAGGCAGACATATTACTGTAAATGAATAACCAGACAGTGGATTTCTTGCTATAAAATGATGGTATCACCTCTTGTTCTTATTCCAGTTGTCAGTGATTATTACTCCATGTTAGCAAATGTCACTTCAATCTGTGTGAGTGTAATATAATTGTTGATTTTAATATGGCCATACTTTTTGTTTGAAGGAATGAAAATGATGTCATAGACGATGGCCATGTAATTTCTCCATTGTCAATCTTCTCTTGGATAACAAGATACATGTATCAAAGGTACTTAAGTTGAATGAAATTATATTGTGTTGGAGTTACGTAGGCATATAATTTGTATTGTGATACAGATTTCATAGAGGGGTTGTTTATTTTGCAACAGATTCAAAACTTTTTGTGGTGGCCACTACTGGAAATACCTGGAATACAAGTTACATCTTGGCAACAGGCACGGTTCCACCAAATAGAAAGTGGGGGCTGGATGAAAAATAGGAGGCTTACAATTCAACAAAATTATTGTGTTTAGAGCATTTATCTTCTCAACATCACTGGTTGGCAAAAAGTGGGGGCCCCACCCCACAGTTGCACCGTGCTTGGAAAAATACTCCTGGAAAATGTAAAAACACCCAGAAAACTCTTGGAAATAAATTTTTGAAATGAAGATGACTCTTGATAGCTCAACTACCCCCCCC
>OLMO02000324.1:16296443-16317787 GCA_900291935.2 Cassiopea xamachana
CCCCCCCCCCCCCACTGGAACACAGCTTTTATCTTATTTTGCAAAGGGGCATTTTCCATTAGCTTAGAGAGTATGCTACTACAACTTTTGAATGAAATTATTTTCTGCTGGATTTATGGAAGTTTAAAATATATATTGTAATATCTTTACTGCAAATTTGTCATTGCAGGAACACATTCAGGGGGTTGGCACTAGGGGAGGGCTAAAGGGAGCTATAGCCCCCTCATCAGTACATGCAAGCTCCTGTAGGAGGGAGGGCTGAAGCCTTTTTTCGGAGTTTTTAGCAGTTATAGTACCCTTCTAACTGTATTTCAGTCCCCTTATTGGAAGATTCTACCCTCCTACCTCAGAAAATCCCTGACGATACCCCCACCAAGTTTTACAAGCTATAATTTATCTTTAAAATGTTGTTGCATCAATGTAAGTTACCAAAGGCATTATTAAGACAAAGCCATTATGATGAAAACGCCAGTATTAACACAACACCATTATTGAGACAAAACCAGAATTGAGGTAAAGCCATTATTACGACACAGCCATTAAGGCATTGTTAGACCCTACTGCTTTCGTATGAAAACGGCATGGAAATGGTCTGTTTTAGCCTACAGTCTACACTGAAACGTTTTCCTATCCGGCAGCAAATGAAGACTATTGCAAAGGAAAATACTATAACCTTTTCATTATGAAGTTTTCATATAGTGTAAATGGGGCCTGATACGAGCTGGCACAGTTCTAATTGCCAATTAGAAATTACAAATTACTAAAGTCCCAATTACCTAGCCATTGCACCAACTAGGACCCCCCCTATCTACCCAGCCTGGTTGATGTCATATTATGCCTTCCTCCTGTATAACCCTCCTGTATGGTGACGTAAGACTGCCACTGGAAAATGTTTCTGCCTTTCATTACATTTTTGTTATTTCAAACTAATTTTTCTATTTTTGCTTTTACATTTTTTATGTTTATCAATAAAACTTTTCAGCTGGAAATTTTCCAAGTTAATTTTAAGAACGTTTTTTTGAAAACGATAAAACATTGATAACAATTTTTTCACTTTTTTCCACGTATCCTTAAACTACCAGAACCTCATTCCTAAACTGCCAAAATCTCATTTCCGACTAGCGCTGCGAGAACAATACTTTGGTCTGAGATAACCGACCTACTTCCAGTTGTCTATAAGTTTGTGTTCAGCGTAGTTTCGGTTTCCAGATATTTTAATCTGTTTTTTGAACACAAACCAGGGCATTTTGTAACATTCAAAGTGGCTGGGAAATTCCCTACCAGCTTCTTTTATTGCCCCACGAGTGCAGCATGTTTGCCCTACCACTTAAGTACCCTTTTGATTCAGCGACTTTTTTGTCTTATTTGAAATATTTGTATGTTTGCATGAATTTTTCACTCTATGGTCTATACCGAAACTATTTGAGAGTGCTTGTGAAAGCCTGTCAGTCTGTAGATTCTGCATTTATCTGAAGTGCCCCTTTTCTCAAATGCCCCACCTGTAGAAAATCCTTAAAAATTACCCTGACAGGAACCCCGAAAGATCTTAACACTTTTGACTTTCTAGCAAAAGAGTCTGCATTGTAACAGTACATGTACTTGTCAGTTTGATTTACTACGATTTAGAGCCATGACTTTCGCGTTAAGAACGGCCTGAATCAGGGAGTTTTGTGAGTTTGAGATGAATAGTAGCGTCCTGTTCCCGTTTGCTTTAGCAATAAACATATTATCATAATTCAGATATTTTGATAACTCTCTAGGGTTTTATCTGGAAAGCGAGCACAAGTATTTGGGAGCCTTTAGTACCTGTTACCCTCACTGCTGTTCATATCAAGTAAAATATTGCATTGTTAGAGACAGGGGCGGATGCAGAGCTGGACTTGAAGGGGAGCTTAATTGTCTTTTTCATGTGAAATGTTTCTTAACCCTATTGTTTGTTATGAGAAACACTGCCGTTTGGGGGCATGTCCCACTGGATCCATCCTAGGTTAGAGATTATCTCTTGAGGCAGCGAGCATTAATGATTGGGGGCGCTAGAGACTTGCCCAACTTTCATGGAGGGGTTTTCCCAAACATTTATGCTCGCATTCCTGATAGGAACTCCTTAGAGAGTTATCGAAATAGTTGAATTATGATTATGTGTTTGCTGCAAATGCAGAGGAGAACAGGGTACTACTTTTCATCTCGAACTCACAAAACCCCCTGATTCAGGCCGCTCTCAAAGAGGAAGTTGAGTCTAAATAGCAGCAAATCACACTGACAAGTACATATTCTGTTGCAACAAAGACTCTTCTGTTAGAAAGTCAAAAGTTTTAGGGTCTTTTGGAGTTCCTGTTCAACAAACCAGCTGAGAATATCTGGAAACCAAAACTACGCTGAACAAAAAACTTATAGAAAACTGTATGTAGATTGGTTGCCCTAGACCTGTGTATTGTTCCTGCAGCGCTAGTCGAAAAGGATGTTTTGGCAGTTTAGGATTGAGGGTCTGGCAATTTTTGGGACACATGGAAGAAAGTGACAAAATGTTTATCGTTTCTCTTATCGTTTTCAAAAAAATTTTGTTTAAAAATTAATTTGGAAAGTTTCCAGTTGAAAAGTTTTGTTGATAAAAAATGTAAAAGCAAAAATAGAAAAAGTATTTTTGAAATTGAAGAAAATTAGGTGTATAAAATTTTCCAGTGGCAGTCTTCGGCCACCATACTCCTGGGCAAATGTGAGTTTAATTCCGCTGCTATGCTATACCCTACAACAAATACTAGAATGGTGTAACGTATTACCGTTTTAGATTTAAGTTTATTGTCTTGTCATTTAAAATTTGAAACTTGTAATGTATTTGATGGTCTTTCCCCTCACTTTTCATTTTTCACTTTTCACTTTCCATTTTCACTTTTAACTTTTCAGTGTCACTTTCATTTTTCACTTTTCAGTGTCACTTTTCACTTTTCAGAGTCACTTTTCACATTTCAGAGTCACTTTTCACTTTTCAGTGTCACTTCTCTAATTGTGAGCTTTGTTTCACAGGAGGACAAGGTTCAATCCACTTTGGAATACTGTTGTTGTGGCAGGATTCAAAAATAATGAAAGGTATTTTTGACAACATTTTGATGTGCACAGGATGTGAAATTTTGCAATACGTTCTGCCTATTGCATATCACTCCATTGCACTGTCAACTGTAATGCCAATATCCATTTGCCTACTTTCAGTAGCCTTATTAAGAAAGCCGAACTTAGTCAGAAGTTGCAACATCATTACAACCTTGATGAGGGTAGTCATGGTGAAAAATATTGCAGAGGACCAAAACTGGAATGAATTCTTTAGCATATATATTGTTGGTTTGTTGATCAGGGATTACATTAGTGATACCTGTCACACTGTTTATATTCTAGCTAGACTTAATTCAAGTTTTCTAGGAGAAAAATGTTTATAACAACCTGAGGATCGAATGGTTTAAGGATTTCTAGACAATCGTAAACGAGCTGGGAGACTCAAGTTAAGATTCATTTCAATCTTTGTGAGCTTAAAAAACTCATACTTCTTTTCTTTTTCTAAATGTTAAAGGTGCAATTCAAAGTCAAATATAATGAACTAGCAAAGATTTTCATGTAAGATATAGGATTCTATTTTTGCCAGTACATTCTATCAAATGTTCAGAAAATCTTAAAACTAAAAATTTGTTTTGGCCCTCTGAGAATTGTTTGCATTGTGTATCTCCTACTCAATGTTGGAACTATTTTCTTGGGCAGTTTTATGTCTTTGTATAGTTTTAATTTTGAATTGAAATTTATTTACATTGTTTTAACAGTTTTCTGGGTTATGTTGATAAGCTTGGATCTGCATACAAAGATACTTCAATAGCAACAGGATATGGTGCTTACATTGCAAGAGTATGTTATATGTAGCCTCTTTGCCATTATGTAATATGAAACCTCTTTGTCGTTATGTAGTATTTAGGCTCGTTGCCAGTTAACACAGCAAAGTATTATGGTCAGATTGCAGCGTCTAGTAAGGCGTCTAATATGGCACATGATAGCTCTCACGTTAGGGCAAGTCAAATACCACATACATTTAATATTACATCTATTGGAACCCCTTTTTATGTTTTTGTATCTTTGGGAGGAAGCCCATTTCATGAGCATACCTACTTTCACATCATCATCCCCCTCCTATATGTTTGAATCTATCACTACACGTTCTTTTAAAGAAATATGTTGATAAGAGACTTGCATTCTGAAAGTCTCGAAAGTTTAGCACATACTCGAGAAATTATCACAGGTTTGGGTAGAAATCCAAATAGGTACGATCTTTCGTTTATGATCTTTATGAGATAGCTTCATTTATTTAGGATTTTTGAAGGTAATTGGCGTTTTTAATAACCCTCGTTGTCTTGTTAATGTTTGTATTATGTATTAGATTGTTTGAACTGTTTCACTAGAAACTAGTATCGCTTTCTAGCCTCTTTTGCGAGATGCACTGGAAAAGAATCCTCGTATGAATCAAGTAGAGGCCGTGAAGCTTTTAATTAGCTGTCTAAAAGTCCTTTATTACCGTGATGCAAGAAGTCTGAACAAGGTATTTACTATCTTCATCTTTTGCTTTCCTTTCACAATCAATGTCCATTGTCATGCACTGTTATGTCAAGTGATTGACTGTATATCAGCTGACAACAATAAAGTATGAATTACAGTCAAACTCGCTGAAAGCGAACTCGTATAAGTCGAATTTTTTACGAGACAGAAATATATGCATGATCCCGGTCGTCTTGGTACAAATTCTGCAGTTGCTTTTTGCGTGTAACAGATTTTGTAAGTCAGATGCTTGCGTAGGCCAGAGTTTTTTGATGTCTGCTCAGAAAAGTGCATTATATAAGGTGGACTTTTATCTTGATCTCAATATTTCTCGTTGGATATACATGTAGAAGGACACACCTCATCTGTTTTTACCTGTAAAAGCAACTTGATTATAATTTTAAAAAGGGGAAAACGTGCTCTGAGATTCTGAATCTTGTAAAACATTTCCAAGTGACAATTTTAATAAAATATTTAATCTCAAACAATAGTTTTTGCGAAGATTACAGAGTTATGTTATTAGATACAGTGCCACAGTGTGGAGTTTAAGTTTCGTGCAAAACAGAAGAATGAAAGCTGAGTACCAAAGCACCTGAGAAAATGCTTGATATTTTGAAGTATGCTTGATATTTTGAAGTATGCTTGATATGGTGGCTCTTGCATGCAGTTTAGAGTTTAGGTTCATAAGAGAAGGGTGCGAATGTTTTTCACCAGGCAGAAATATTTATCTACCTTAATTAAATAATGTTATTTATAGCTCGCCAGAGTCTAGAAAAAGTTAAGGTTCCGTGGCTGTGAGACGGAAGAAGGTTTCTTAATTTTATGCTAGTTTTGAGGAAGGCTCAGTAATTTTATTTAAAAAATGTGGGTTGAAGAAAATTTTGATGCATTTAAATGAAATGATTTATTATGAGGAGAATGGAAGAACAACAAGGGAAACTTCATATCAATGTTGTATAATGAGGAAAGTTGCACGATTGGCTGTGGCTGTCGAAGGAAGGCTTTACGTCTTTCTAGACTCTGCAGTTCGCATGAGTAGGATTCTTTTACCTGGTACCAAGCGATCTGACATAGGCGAGTTTGACTGTATGATTTGGCTAATATGGTTAACGGCTGCCACACTAAAATTTTCACTGTAATGTTTTACTGTTATGACTGAAGTTCACTATAATTTGTTACTGTTACAGTTTGAGATTGCAATTGTTAATAAAGATGGCGTTATAATTGATTCTGGCCTATCTGCTGAAACCAATTGGGATATTGCATATATGATTCAGTATGTATTGTTCACTGTAGTACTACATTATCGACTGTTTACAAATGGCCTCCATGCACATTTGCTGATATTTAGTCCACTCTGTTCCCCTCCCATGATGAAGTCTGTCCACTTTCATTTAAACGAGCTCTCCATGTTTTCTGGCATCCTTCCCCAATGGAGTAGACATCATTTTGCTGAAGTTTTCTTTTGTACTTTTCGCAATACCTAAGTAGCATTTTGCAAAGTGACGTGTGCACAGTGATGAGTAAAAATCTAATTTCGTATATAATGTTGAGTTGAGGGAGAAAGTCAGATGAAGATTTAGATATATGAGTTTTGATTTCAATGCACTAGATGATAATTGTGATAATAGTGTTTTTTGAAACTTCATTTAATTCAATATTTTCGTTAATGTACAATCACACACCTCACTGTAATGGTAGCGTACAAATGGCTATCTGCAACCCTAACAATATTGCATAATTTTCTAACCAATGTATAAAAGGCAGAATGCAATGAGGTAGAGTAAAGAACAAGTGTAAATACAAAATAGATAATACATCTAGCAAGTCAGAGTAATGATAACGATAATAGTAATCATAGTGGTTGAGTGATTGATTGATTGGTTGATTGATTGGCTGATTGATTGATCGATTGGCTGATTGATTGATTGTAGTAGATTAAAAGACAAATATAAATACGAAATGGATCAAAAGTCGAGCAGGTCAGAATAGTGATAGCAATAATGATAATCATAGTAATTAAATAATTAGTTGATTATTTGATTTATTGACTGAGTGATTGATTGAAAATACTGATCGGGAATAGGTTTAGAATTTGAAAGCACTCCATGTCTGCAATCTCATTTTTGTTCTGGTGAATCCAGATTTGAATTTGCTTTGTGTATTAGATTCATTGTTCCTTCTCTGCAGGGGCTACTAGTGTCAAGTTTCAAGAAGTTGATGCTCATGTAAGCATTTGCAAAAGAATGTGACATGACTAATAGACTTACATTGTTATTGTAATAGGTTTTCAATAGACCTTTTGAACTATTAGCCTCAGGTTTCAAGCTTCTTTTATTATTATTAACTTATGATATGATACCTTCAAAGCACTACTTCTATATCAAGCGTTCATTATTAGGGTTCTTTGTGGATTGTTGATTATTTAACTTTCAAAGTACTTACATTTCAAACGTTCATTGTTAGGACTATTGGTGATCTGTTTTTTTCCTATTTTTGCATTGCCTACTGTTGTTCTGCCAAGTTCTATCCTGCCTTCTTCTATGCAGTCTACTTCTTTGTTGCCTATATCAATGCTGCCTACTTCACTACTGGCCACTTTAATGCTGCCAAGCTCTATGCTGTCTTCTTCTATGCAGGCTACTTTTTTGCTGCCTATATCAATGCTGCCTATATCAATGCTGCCTACTTCACTACTGGCCACTCTGTGCTGCCGAGTTCTATGCTGCCTTCTATGGGTTCTACTTCTATGCTGCCTATATCAACTCTGCCTTCCTTACTATTGGTCACTTTATGCTGCCAAGTTCTATGCTGCCTTCTTCTATGCAGTCTACTTCTTTGCTGCCTATATCAATGCTGCCTACTTCACTACTGGCCACTTTAATGCTGCCAAGTTCTATGCTGCCTTCTTCTATACTCCATACTTCTGTGTAGCCTATGTCTGTGCTGCTTGCTTCCCAGTTGCCTTGTGTTAGTTTTGCTTTTTTTGCTCTGGATTGCACTCCTTTTTCTACTGCTTTTTTCTGGTTGTTTGCTGCTGTCTTTGCTGTAAGTTTTTGCCGCCATTTTTGCTGCTTGTTTTCAACTAGTACTTGTCATTGGGATTTGGCCTGTAGTTGTGATTGAGAACGTCCTATGGTGCAAGAGTGATGGAATCTGGAACATCAGGGAGAAAAGTATCAAAATTTAGTTAGGTCAGGGAGAGTAATGTAAAGTCAAAGAAAGTATCTGAATATACTCTATAATGCTTTTTCTAGCCTCTATTTCTCTGCGTACAATAGAATAAGGCACCAAAATTGTACACGTTTATTAATGCTGTTCTACAATCTGCTTGCAAGCTGTGCCATGCCTAAAGTCAAGGCGATAGTAAGACTGTTAAAATTTCGTTTTGCTTGGTACATACTCAATCGAATCGTGCAAAGTAAGATCTTTGTACGTGATGATTCAAGGATAATAGCAAATGAAGTTGAAGTCTTAATTGTTGATATTAGAAATTCTTATCAAATAGGTCATCACACAGACACAGTTAAGATGGAGATTGCGACAAAAATATGCCCAGATTAGTTTATACAATTTTCAGTTTTCAGAGACAAGAGACATATTAGCAAAAATTAAAAAATATGAAGGTGATCATGAGCAGCTTCTGTCAAACATGCTGATACCAGCTGATACTATCTTCATTTTCATGAAGATGTATTCAAAAATTGAAATTATCATGGCAGAAGTCAAAGCATTGAAAGTGAAACTTATTCAGAAAGAAGTCATTGAAAATAAGGCCATGGGAGGCAAAGCATCCTTCTTGAGAAGACAAAAACAATCAACATGTGTAGAAGGGAAATTTATTGCAGCTAAGGATGATGTTCTCCTCTAAGTTACTTTGATGAAAGGGAAAACTTTGCAACATATTGGCCATGCCAAAGTGAAATATGATGCATTGGAGTATAAAGAGAAACCATCAATTATGGGAACGAGACCCGAAGAGCTGATTGTCAGCGATTAATGCCATGCACAGATATGTCAATGGACAAAGCGGACTCAGTAAAATGGGGCCTGGGAGCTTCACCATAGGAAAATTGGTTGAGGCAAGGCCCTTCAAGAATACTGTAATATGATCAGAGTGATATGTTCACTGCCAACGTTGACCATCACTGTTCATAGCCCCCAATTTTTGATCTAGAGCCCCCTGGAATAAGAGACATTTATAGTTGATCCCCTCAATATCTTCCACGCCATTCCCAGACCCAAAGAAAGTCTTGCAAAAACTCTACTTGTAGAATCAAAAGAAAGCTACTCAGGTGTCAGTACTTGGCGAAGGAGCATTTCTTTAGATGCAATATTTAATTGGTAGTAACTGCCAATGTAAGGTGGTATGTGTGTTCACTTTCTATTGAACCAATCTTTAACATACCTGCCCCATAGAAGTGTAGAAACCCGATGGAAATAAATACGAGTGTTATTGGGTCAACGGCGAAGCTAAAGGAAATCGTTGGTGGGATGCAAAGTGCCAATTTGCCGACAATAGACCTTCCTCCAGCCAGTAGCGCAGTGGGCTGATTCTCGTTAGGGGACAAGCTCGCTTAGCCACCACTTTTTAGTTGGTGGTTAAACTGCCTCGGTAGTGACTAGGAATTGAAAAGATTGAGAGTTTATGAATGTTCAGGATGCAAGAATACAATTGTTTAAGGCCTTTAGGTTGAATTAAAAAGAACTCAATTAAGGTTACATTATTATTGCTATTCCTTGAAATAAAATTCACATAAGGCACAATCTGAACAATAAAAGCTGTACGCGGAGGTTAGTGGTGAATGAACCATTCAACTTTAAAATAAAATGATTCAACCTGTTGGTCTACTTTGACTTGAAGATGGCAGATATTATACAAAACATCGAAATCCTTCCGAACAAACAACATTTGCAGTCTTACAAGAGAATGCACTATTTTGTTGCTAAACACAAGCGTTCTGTGCAATGAGAATCATTGTTCAGTTCATTTCTTCACCTCTGCTAATGACTTTCTCCTTTTATATTAAGTTTATACCGCAGCGATGAAGATGAAAATGGTGATGCTCGTCTGCCCCTACCACCCCCATGCTTCCAGTGCCCCTGTGAGCCTAACATGAATCCAGCAGAAACGCCAACTACTTTGAAAACCATGAGAAAATTTGTGGGAGTGAGGAAGTTGAATTGAACTGTGATTCTTAATGCACAATACGAGCACATTACGTTTGTGCTTTTCGAAAAATTTAGCCAGTTTCCACGAGAATGCGTGGTACTTGAAGCAGATGGCCACGCATCCTATAACATTGGGTATGAAGTTCCTGCTGTCACCATTAATTAAGCAGCTTAGACAGATGTTGCTTAAGCTAGCTATAAATTTTGCCGGAGCTTCACTTTCATGGAAGTTGAAAAAATTTTGTGGTGAATTTTTTGACCTTTTTTAGGTTTTATAGAAGACTATCGGATTTATCGGAATTGTAGAAGAGGAATGGGAATTATAGAGAAGAAATGAAAATTAGCGTCATCATCAAAGTTTGGATAAATTTAAAACAATAAGCTTTCACTCCTTCGCATCGATAAAAATCGTGTGGCCGTTGACTGAATCATGCAATTGATGCGTCACAATTCAATGAACTGGGAAATGTTGATTTTTGATGATTCAGAACAGCATTCCTAAAGGTCTTATGGTAACAGTAATTGTGTACAACTTGCACTTGAGCAAGGATTAGATCAAAGCTGCGTACTGATTAATTTATTTGCTAGCCATAGCAATGAAAAGATTACATTTAATTTGGTTCTCATTACGAGATTTAAATTATTTGAACCATTTAAAACTGAAAGTTCATCAATTGAAAGTCAACTTGCAGCTGATTCCACAGAATAATCCAAACAATCAACAAATAATGAATGCCCCATTGTTTTCGTTATTAAAACAAATTCTAGTAAATTAAATTAAATCAGTTGAGCAAGCAACTTGTTTTCTCGTAAGAATGAGTTGAACCCCAGAAATCTAAATATTATTCAATGGCTTCAATGTATGAAAGATGAATGCAATTTGTGTTTGTCATGGCGGATGCATCAATAAATTTTGTAATTCGTGTAGTAATTTTCATTGTGTCCAACATAGCAAGTGTAAATGAAATGCATTTCCTTGTGTGAGTTCTTTCTACAAGGAAGCATTTCTGCTTTTTACTTAAAAGAGATAATACAATTATTTTCATTATTTCTAACGATTGTCATGCATTAGTTGTCAGGTATGCTATCAAGACTTAATATATGGAACGCCAATACCCTTCTTCCTTTTACGAACTAAAACCAGCCTCAAATTGACGTCTAATGTCTGACGTAAGCGTATGCAAGTTTAGTTTCTCTTTTTCAATTTCACATCTTTGCTTGCTAGCTTATGTTCTTATTTATGCTCAAGGATTAGTCATAGGCTTGGTAGGCAACTATTTCTATGCTATTTCACTCACTCCTCATTCTATGATCTGAATGCTGGATGTATATTTACATCATTCACTATCAATCTTAATTTCAGTTCATTCCGTGAATTGAATTATGAAGTTTGTTGATAATTGATTTTCAAAAAATTATACAAATAATAATAATAAATAGACATAGCTGTTTACATACGTTAGCATAGGTGAGAAAACAGAAAAGGTTTTAAAAATCAGGAAACGGTTGATCGTCGTGAAGGACAAGCACCGAGCCTCAGTTCATCAAAGCAAAGATCAATTGTGTAAGTAAGCAACTTGCAAGTACTGTTAGCACTTTTTTGAAGGTAGCTTCCTAGTAGTTACTGATATTAGAAGTTCAAATATGTGACCATTGCGTAAGTTAAGGGCATGTGAACATGAGAGCTTTTTTTGTTTCAGAGAGAATTATCAAGCAATCTCAGCAACCAAACAGCTTTAATTTAATGTCATTTTTAATCTTGTAACAGTAAGGCATGTCAATATGATTGTGCGATCGCCAAAAACAGTTGAAGTTTATTCGACTTTCTTTGAGAGATCGCCAGTAGTAGCCAAACAAAAGAACAGGAGCTTCAGGAAGTGACAAACTGCACAACGGCGTCGTAGCTGTGGACTAGTCTAGCTAGAAATAATTTGGTTTGAAGTTCACCTTGCACATAAACAACATCATATACATAGTGATCAAGGAAGATAGGTAGGTGGGAAATTATCAGAGAAATTAGTTTCTGCCATCTACGTTAAGAAACATTAGGATATTTCTTTTGAGAATACCAATTCCTCTGATTCTTTTATTGCAAGTGACCAAGAGAACTTTGAAAGAAAGACTCCAGTTTGGGTTTTATATGTAACTTTAATCAAGAAACTTATCCCATTCTCTTAAGGCGTTCTTGTCTAACACACTATTTTCGATTAATTATACACTTCAGTCCAGAAATACAAATTTCTGTTCCAATCACAGTACTAGATTTTATTTGCGCAAATAAAATATTAACCAATAATAATCAATTATTTCTACTACGAAACTAAGGCTTGGCTCTGGCTAATAACGAAAGCCATTAGTAGTTCCTTGTTTCGTTTCCAATTCGAGGCATCTACGCAAGTAGGAATATATTGCTAATCATGACTAATAACATTAGATTCCTATTACCATCCGCTTCAGGGAATGTTGGGAAACCCAATAAAAACAAAAGGATTTAAAAATTAGGTAACAGTTGATCGTCTTAAAGGACAAGCACTGAGCCTCAGTTCATCAAAGCAAAGATCAATTGTGTAAGTAAGCAATTTGCAAGTACTGTTAGCACATTTTTGAAGGTAGCTTCCTAGTAGTTACTGATATTAGAAGTTCAAACATTCGACCATTGTGTAAATTAAGGGCATGTGAACATGAGAGCTCTTTTTTGTTTCAGAGAGATTTATCAAGCAATCTGACCTACCAAACAGCTTTAATGTCAGTTTTAATGTTGCAAACACTTATGAGCAGAATGCGCCAGCCGTTGCTTAATAAGATCTGCAACGGTTGATGCGAAAACTCCGTTGTGCTAAAAATCAACTCAAAGGAGAATATTTATAGTTTTGAGACTTCTGCTGTTTTAAATCAGTAAATGATTACTTTAGATAGTGAAGTTGTTTGAATGCTAATTCAAAAATTTAATTACCCTATGCACACTCAGCAATTCTTTATTTTGCTAATTATGAAATTTCATTTCTTAAAAATTCATAAATCCTCATTTCATTTCACTTTCAGTTGTTTTATGCACAGTCCCACCACAAGTCGTAGATTTGCATATTATCATAGATAGGGGATATGTTGATAACTTATTAATATTAACAAAATATGCAAAACTAGCAGAGAACTATAATGCACTCAAACAAGGTAAATGTTTTGAAATTTTTTGGCTCTAGACATTGAAGTATAAGAAGCTTCTAAAAACTGCGACCTTTTCTTGGTGCACAAGCCGTAGAATGGAAGATTTTCCTGAATTTACTTGGAATTTTCCTGCCCTACTTGGAAACCATCTTGGTTACCAGCTACTTCTCTTTTTTACCGTAAAGTCACAAAGTTGATTTTGCAGCATCGAACTTGACAGTGGTAAGAGTGACAGAACTTCTGCAGGAAAGAGGCCTTACAAACTAGACATTTGCAAGTTTTGCTTTTCGAAGTTTACAATTGCCTAACCTCAAAAATCCCTCCTTTCTCTGGGCTATCTTAGAACTTAGGCCCACATCTTACAATCTTAGAATAAAAGATCTCTTCCAACTACCAAGTACGAAAACAGTGAAGTACGGATGACATCAATTGAAAGTTAGAGGAAGCATGCTATGGAACACACTCCCTGACATGATAAAATATGCTAAAAACAACAGAAAATTGAATGTGTACATAAAAGATTTACGTGCTACTGCGTAATATGTAGATGCATATTGTAAATAGGAAGATCAGTAGGTCTGTATTAGTTTTGGTAATTACTTCACTCGTAGCCAACGTTAAATGAAATTATAGTTACTATGTTATGATTACTATATAATAATAATTACTATATAGTAATAATAACATAATAACAATACATTCTGTATGCGTAACAAGCCCTGGACTAAGCCTGACCTACTAATATACTAACCGCTTGTAGAAAACGTTTAAACTAAAATTTACATTCCTTATGCTGTATTTTTTTCATACCAAGTCTGTCAAATGCAAGTTACCTAATTATAGCGAGATTTGTATTTGTATTCTTAAATATTATATCATCATCAGAAGTTTGAAAAAAATATTAATATGGTACTTATAACTTCCAATTTATACAAGCAGTGTATCAAAGCGTACTATTGTTAGTATTTAAATCAAATATATCGACAACGAAAATATGTACTATGGCATTACAATTCTTGCAATATTTTCCGTTTTAATACAATTGAAACGGTTGCACAACTTATCAGAATTGGTTCCCGTGATCTGGGAGCCACACATGACCACAGACAAGCCTTTCACCTCCGTAGCATAGACTCTATTGGAACAGGAAAAGTAATTTTGAGTTCAACTTAACTAACCTGTGTTAAAGTACACCAGTTGAATCAGTGCACAGGTAAGGGAAATAAGAAATTTCCTTGATCAGCTCTCCATAAAACGTCATTTACTGTTCAATAACATAGAATGACAACTACAATATCTGCCTATAGTCCTTGGAACACCCATACAGAGCTGGGAATTATCCACTCCCACCTTACTTTTCCCGCAGAAATGACAATTTTGAGCCACCTTTCCCCTTCATACAATTTTGAATCGATAGCTGAAGCCCTTAGCTATTTGGAAAGATACCATTTCTCTCTCAAGTGCTTTTTATATCACCTTCAAACAACATTGTTGTACGGGGGAGGGGATTTTGCAGCTCGTCTACAGCATAAATCACAGGAAGTGTTTCAAGACTTTTGGCAGACATTGTAGAACTATCAGGAAATTTACAGTTTATACGTGCTACCACAAATCTCAGAATGCTTGGTGTTACAATAGATAATTCAAACTATGACGTCATTTGATATTCATATTCCAAGTAAAATAGAGAAATTAGTTGAAATAGCATCTTCTAGCTCAAAAATAACAGCAGTTATTAAGTTCAAAATGTAATATCTATTCCATTGTCAATCCTCATCTACAATACTCGCCAAGAGTCCTGGGACACTTTGCATGTTTTAAATCTAGATGAAACATTCATCCCCCTTCCCCCTAAACAAAATTGGCTTTTGGGAGAAGTACATGCGGACATTGAAAGTTTTTTCGTGCACAATAACGTCAAATGTCTCAGGAACAGATTGGCAATGGAATAGATATCGCACTTTGAGCTTAATAGCTGATATTGTTTATGAGCAAGAAAATATCAGCAGTTAGGAAGAAGGGGCTGCGTAGAAGGCGTAATGATTGAAGTGCTGAGAAGGCTACAGTTTTTTATAATTTTTTGAAAGTTTCCCAGGGACTTTTGACAAGTATTGTAGCTGCTATTTCAAGTCAAGGACTAGAGTTACCAAGGTTTTCATTTGGAAAATATTACTCTTTAGAAACAGAAACGAAAGTGAGAAATGGCTGCATTGCTTATGGTATTTACGTTGTGTTGCCTGTGCAGTTACACATCTGCCCAAGTTCTATGCTCAAATCCATTGATCATTGGTGAACTACGCAACCTTAAATCGAAACAATGTGTTGATATACCGGGTCTTGATGGTGCTGGATCTCTTCAAACATTTGAATGTGAGGGCTACCCTGACCAAAAGATAATACTTTGCGGTGATGGCACAATTCGTAATGAGGCGCGAAACTACTGTTTTACTCCTAAGGGCCAAGGCAACGTCGATGTGTCGTCTTCACCATGCAATCATTATCCCAGAATCCCTAGTAGTCAGAAATGGAGACTTGGTAGAAAAAAAAGCTTTTATGATGTTGGTGGAATACTCCAAGAGGCAAGAGAAATCATCAATGTTGCTTCGGGAAGATGCTTAGATGTAAGTGGATATGACGGGCGTGGCAATATTGGGGTCTACCATTGTGAAAACCTGAATGACCAATACTTCTACTTCCGTTCAAGAGGCAAACAACTGGCTCGTGGGAGATTAAGAAATGAAAAATCAAATCAATGTCTGGACGTCAGTGGCTATGATGGTAAAGGAAACGTTCAGATGTATCATTGTGAAAATCAACTCGATCAATGGTTTCGATATTATGAGAATGGAGAGCTGATCAATGAGAAATCAGGAGAATGCTTGGATGTAAGCGGTCATGATGGTAAAGGGAATATCAAAATGTATCCTTGTGAAGACAGAAAAGATCAAATGTGGCTACGTCCTTCATCACTGTGTAATGGGGAGTCCTGTTCATTCCTGAACAAGAAATCACATCAATGCTTGGATGTCTCAGGACATGATGGAAAAGGTGGTGTAGGAACGTACAGGTGCGAAGGACTTCCTGACCAGCGACTTAAGTTTGTTAGTGACAAATGGACAGCACCAACAGCAAAATGGGTTATGGTTGGATGTAACCAGAATGGAAAGGTTTCCCAATGGATATCAAACACTGTATCATATTCATCAACTATCACAACGACAATAACAACTGAAGTATCAGCATCAATTGAATCTGATCTGGTTTTTGCCAAAGCGACAGTCTCTACAAAAGTATCTACTTCATTATCTACAGCATGGACACAAAGCCAATCAGGCACAACAAGAATAGTATTTACATGTGATAACTATGACAATCAGGAAACATTCGCTGGTGGATGCATGTGGCAGCTTCAGGTAATACCATTTTGCAATTTTTTAATTATAAGTTAAGAGTAAATAAGTTTAAGTTGCACTTGAATGGGATGTTTTATTACGATATCTGACATTAAAAGCTCATTTCATACAGAGCAACATATAAAAGTCAAAATGTCAAAGAAAGAGGACTGGCTGTTATCTTCTATTAATGACAATATTGTTCTTATTGCAAATGTTGGTTTTATTGCATAAAATTAGTAAAAACTAATAATCAGGATGACCTAGTTAATGATAACTTTATAAGTAGCAAAAACAACCACAGTTGGGATTGTATTTTGCTAGAAAAGTGCAATTTGTTAAAAATTGCTAAACTACATTTTTAGCATTAAAATAGAAAAATTCATAATATTCCACTAATGTTTAAGGCTGCACTAAGAGCATCTTGACAAATTTAGATCATTATAAACTACCCAATCATTCAATGTATTTGCATTATTGTAAGTTATTTAAGCAATTATCAATTTCATGTTTTTGAAATTCATAAAGTAAGATGTTAAATAAAATTACGAATATTAGCAAGAAGTAGAAGACGTTTCATATATTACACATAGCATGAGTGTTAGAAATGAGTAGATCTTTTGCTCGAATGTGGCATTCCAATGCATATGCCGAGAAGGAAATTCATTTGAAAGGAAAAATCTTTGCAATCCAGTAATGAAATTGACATGCATTGTGTGAATTACAGGTGGAAACAAAGGAAATTCTGCGAAACCGACTCCTGAGGTGGTCGCCACAGATCACGAGATGCACAAAGTCAACCACAGAGCCCAAGTGCCCTCCATTTACAAAATGCGTTGACAAAAACTGCTCTTTATGTCAAGATATATGAATGATGTGTTTGCATTTTACTATTTCATTTCACTTTGCAAAGTAGTACCGACTTTGATTTTGTTCTTGATGATTTGCTTGATTTAATTTTCGCTGCATTTATGTTGTCTCAATGTGGTCTGTTCTTGATGTGGGGTGTTGAAATGCTTAATGTGCTTGTAATTCATTCAATGCAACTTTCATCAGATGTATCAGAAAGACTTAACTGCATTTAAAATTAGTTCAAAATAGATTAGCATTAGATAAATACAATGTAAGATTGTTGTTTTAGAATCTTCCTCGTTGTTTAGGATCCTGAATTGATACGAGGCTATTACCAGCAGACTATTGCTTTGAGGGGGGGATAATAAAGCCTAGTTTTGGACAGGACGCGCCATTCTGATTCAAACTTTCGCCCATAAATGAAAACATATGACCTATAATTCCGTAAACTTTTTTGTGAAAAGTATTGAGCATAGTTCTGCAATTACTTAATCTTCAAAAATATCGCAATTTCTAATTTTCCGACAGAAGTTGGTCAGAAAACGGGGAATTCTCCGACATATTTTGAGTTTAAATCTCATGATGTCCAAAAATATTATTTACTACTGAAATTTCCACTCGTTATCAGCAATAAACTTTTGCACAAAGCGATTTGAAACATAGCCAACATGCATCTACACTATTATATAGTTTCAAAGCCTATATACTCTTCTTGATCATAATTTTCTATCATAAGAATCAATGGATCTGCAGGTTCTTCGTTCCTTTGTTCTTCTTTTTCTTCAATATTTGATCCATGCATTTGATCGCTCTCTCAGTTTAAATCCAGCACCTCATAAGATAATCTCAAAGAGTCTTTCATGGAAGGAATTTCATTGTCCTCAATACAGCTTATCACATGAAGAGTAATCTAAAGTCACTTATTGATATGATTGATGGTTGTTACTTTCCATTGTAAACTAATGTTTGGTAGTTCAGTATAAGGAAGAATCAGGAGCGCCTGCACATACCTAAGGTAGGAGGTAAGGCTTCTACTGAAGGTAAATCTATGTAGATATATGTTGTCCAAAAGGATTGATTTTCCACAGGACTTCAAACTCTCTTCTAGAAAAACCATTCATAGTATTTTGTTTTCTTTGTTGTACTACCTTAAGGTGGGGGTCTGGGGCTTGCCTCAAATTCAAAAATTTCTTAAACCTAACTGTCTACAAGGCATGAAAATGCCGCTGCACAAGATAGCAAACATGGATAGCTTCTTGCCCCCTGTACCCCACTGAAAAAGGCGGAGGGAATAGCCACCCCTCTTTTCCTCCCCTAGCGTAGGTGGCCTGTTTGTAGTTCTAGGAGATTTAGCAGCCATTGCATGAGCTTAATGGGCTACACCCATCATTCAAAAGTCTTCCTGTATGCTTATAACTCTTCTTCGAACCTAAAAATTCCATCAATTATGCTAATCGTCTTTAAAATTTCAGATAGGATGATTAATCGTTTTTCCAAATTTACACATAGGCAGACCTTTGAGTGGTAGGTATAGCCCGATAAATCAATGCTATATGATAAATATAGCATGTGGAGAGGTTAAATTGAGGTGATTGAAAAAAATGCAATATATAATGGGACATGGGAAGAAAATAAAATGTGGGAACTTTGATGAATGTGAACGGAAATTGAAATGAATGGGTGTAAATAGCAGTACAATTAAGAAAAGGAAGCTTATAATTGGGCAAAGAATATAGGAAAAACAGAAAGAGTATACAAACAAGATTAGGAAGGGGATGAAGGAATTGAAAAGGAATGGAGGAGGGATGAAGGAAGAAACTGTTTGGGAATTTAGAAGAAAATCAATAGGAAGGTAACAAAAAATTATAACAGAGATGAGGAATCAAGAGAGGTGAGTTGGTATTTAACATAGTTGAGATTAAGAATATATATGCGAAAATTATGAAGAACTATTCAAGAAGAGAAATGAGGAGTTGATTGAGGAGGAGAAGAAGATAGAGAATAACCATGAAGAAGGCATGGAGAAGATAAGACTAACAGATAAAGAACAAGAACCTGTAAAGCTAAGAATGGAATTGATTAGAGAAGTGGTTAAAAGGCTAACAGGAAGAAAAGCAGCTGACTGTGAGAAGTAATAAATTGATAATTGAAGGGAGGGAAGAAATAATTCAATCATTAACAGTGCTATTTATTGAGATATTATAGAAAATGGAGACTCAAAAGAAATGGGAACAAATAATGGTTAAGTCAGTGTATAAGAATAAAGCGAGACGAATAAAGTATAAAAGAGGAATATTCTTAACCAGTGAAATAGAAAAAATCTCTGAAAAGGCAATTTTTTTTAGTGTCAAAAAGTATTTCGGTTAGCAAATATCAGTATGGAGGTAGGAAACGAAGATCGACAAAAGTTAATTGGTTGGCACTAAGGGCCGGATTTTACACAGTAGCTTTATTATCTTGAGAGGAAAATGCTCGGATGGAAAAAACTCTCCAGCGTTTCCGTCCTTTGAACAGGACCTTAAACTTGGGGTCCCTTGCCTGGATGCAGTATGCATAGTAGCACTGAATTAGCTGAAAAGGCTCGGTATAACAGCCTGCTCAAAAACAAAGTAAACAACAACAACACCAGTTTTGTTCCCTCTAGCTCAAACTGATTTCCATAGCAGCATGTTGGTGGACTGATTCTAAAGCTACTTGATATGGAAAATTGAGCATTACCATAAGATAATTCAGCACTCAGTGCATGAAATGTATGCAAAGCCCTCTCAAAAAAGCCATCGAACCCATTTTCACTATATCTTGTAATTTAGAGAAAATTAAACAAGTAAAAGGCTTTAAGTATCTGGAAAATAAGATAAAAGAATGCAAAGCGTTATGCTATGATAAAGAGAATAATTGCTATGAATAGGGAAACTTTCAGGAAAATGAAAACCACATTTGCAAACATAAACAATATCGTCAACACCAAAATTAATACACTGAAAGTAAACGATTTTCATCTTCAGGGGTCAGTTCTTTTATACAGCCAAAGAGACTGGAGACACTGAATAAAGAGACTGGAGGCTGCGGAAATGTAGGTTTTCAAAAAATGATGGGAATATCAAGGCCAGAGAAAAATTCTACCACAGAGCTTATGGAGATGGTAGGGTACAAAAGATCACTAATTAGAATCATAAGACAGAGAAGAATGAAATGAGAGAATCTTAAGAGAGAGAATTGGATCAAGAAACAAGTGCTATGTGTTAAAATTGATGGGCGGAAAAGCAAAGGACAAAAGATAATTACATAGATTTAAAAGAGATCAAGTCTAGCACAGATAATTTGCCAAATCATGTTCACTGGCCCGAAGGAGCAAGCTCTTGGTGTTTTGGCAATGACCCAAAGCAAATGGTGATCTACTTGGTCTACTCAAGGATCATGATACTTTGCCTCCAAATGTTGGTTCAAGATTGGTCGCTATCTTTCAAAGATTTGCGAGAAAGAAGACCCAAAACCCAAGTGAATCATTGCACCAACTCATATGGGAGATATGCCCCATCTATTTATGTGGGAAGGAGAACTTTACCTCTCTGTCAGTATCCAATGGGATGAACTTGCAAGGTTCTTCTTTCCAATTTATGGAGTGTGAAAGCCTGTTAGAATTTAGAAAGATTTTTGAACGGTAAATCCAAGAATCAAAATAGCAGAGAAAGCATCATTAGAAGCTGCAAAGAAGCCCAGGAAAATATGAGCAGATTAAACATATGGTGCAGGGCTTTTTTAACATAATATATGGCCCCTGTCAGAACTGAGAACCCTAATATTTATGACTGTTGGATACGTTTGAAGCTTTAGAACATTCATAAAAGTCCTACCTGAGATAGCATCTCTATAATCTCAAAATAGGGCATTGGAGATTTTAAAAGGCAATTTTACCACATTGTATTGTTTGAGAAAGCGTGTTTATTGGTGCATGCAAACTTTTTCTACCTGCTGTACTTAGTTACATGTTTGCATATCAAAATGTTCCTGAATGTGTGTAGCATGCAAGTATGGTTTTTGCTTTTTCATAAGCTAAATACCCCCAAATCAATTGTATTTCAAAGTGTAAATAGTACACAGAGAATTTCCTTAACATGACAGAAACTTTCAAAGATATATATATATATATATATATATATATATATATATATATATATATATATATATATATATATA
>OLMO02000324.1:16317846-16339767 GCA_900291935.2 Cassiopea xamachana
ATATATATATATATATATATATATATATATATATATATATATATATATATATATATATATATATAGAAGCGTATTAAACATAAAATTGCGTAATTGCAGTATCCATCTATTTAGCTACAATTTGATAAGTCACAACCTCATGATAGATTTGCTTTCACTATGAAGCCTCTATTGTCAAATTGTTTCCATGGCAACTAGTTGAGATAATTAAGATATAATAGTACAATATGGATGAGGGGAAAAATTTACATAAGCCTATTAATTTTCACATTTCTACCCCGTTCCTTCTTGATTTTACATACTCCTGGTTACGTTGACTTTTAAATGCACTTATCTCAAAAGTAGATTTTCTGATATGTCCTCCCCTAGGTGAATGCAAAATATTGTTATTGTAGTCCAAATTCCTTGTATCCATGTATATTGAATAGCTTGTTGAAAGCTACAGAGTGTAACAATGATATATAAAGTTTGCTCACTTATACCTAGTGTGAGCAATTTTACTCCAAAGTTAAAACAGATGTGATGAAAATTTCAATTACTTGCATTTATAGATTTTTCTTTGTCTACTTGCATTATACATAAAAAGTACGACCATTGTTGCACACCTTGGCACTTTAGCTTCAACATGATAAATAGAGAGTTATGTTTTCGTTTAGCACAAAAAGTTCCATTGTTTCTCAGTTTGGATAGCAACTGATTGAGTCACTCTTTGGACACATCCTATCACATTCAAGCGCATCTAGCTATGTCGGTTAACATTTTGGTCCCTATCCGACGTTTCATAGTCTGACGAGTGTGGACGAAAAAAGATTTCAGTAGGCCACAAGAATGTTGCCGCACTTTTGTGAAAATTGAAGTAAAATGGTAATAGAGAGTCCTTAGAGTCAAACAATATTTAGCGAAAGGTAGCGAGGTGCAAACAAGCAATATCAACATTAGAGGGCGTTCCTATGGTAACGAAGGTCCTTAGGTACAAACTTTTAAATGTATTTATCAAATGCAGGGTTCATAAGCATTCTGCCAAGTATTTTTTCCTGACTGTCTCCTTGAAAATGAAGTTATTGTTCCTGACTGCGTATCAAGAATATACAATATTTTTTCTGAAAATCTGGCATTATATATGATGCAACTGATCCATTATTTGAAGTAAGCAATTAAGTAAATGTTGCTAATTTGGGTAAAAACGGTGCCTCTCTAGTCAACTGTTTTCTCCATCAAGAAAGCAAATATGAAAACCTTGACAATACAAAAACTCTTTGCAATCATCAATATGCCAAATAACTTCAATCGCTACAAATGATACAAAGGATATATGAACAGTTGTCAGCTTGTCTTACACTAATGATATGATACCGTCATGCCTTCATACCTTAACAGTCATACCTTCAACTTACACTTCAACAATGTCAAGCACCTGCCTCATACACGCATAAACTTCAGTGATACCCTGTAACGGAACATGAACGGTGGTACAATATTCTCAAAAGAAAAACAGTCTAATTTTCAATCTGATAATAACGCAATTTCAACAAACTCATGAAATGCACTCTTACAAACTTTCTTAGGCTCCAAAATTCCAGTACTAAAATATCTTAACTTTTTGAGCAAATGGGAACTACTTTCTTTTAAGTCACTTTCTTATGATAAAAACGTGTATTCAGTTTACTGACTTCTGTCTGCACTCAAAGGGAACTTAAATAGAAGGTGCTAACTTCTTGGAAATGGAGGAATCCCTACTTTTGCCTGATGGAAAGCAGGCCAGTAGCAAGAAAGTCCATAAAGGGAGAGCACAGCAATTGTGGAGTTTAACTTCAAGCACTGTGGTATGAAGCAGGGGGCGGAGAGAAAATGGGGTCTGGAGGCTGGTCCCAGACCAAATTTTCAAAGATACACTCCCTAGAATTCCTGTCTGTTTCCTGAATTTCTTCAAGTTATAGCAAAATTTCCTGATTTTTCATGACTTTTCCTGACTCCTCCTGACTTCCCTTAAAGCTATACTTCTTTCCTGATTTTTCCTGACCGTACGAACCCTGTATATATTTGGAAATACAAATGATCTATACAGATCAGAATACGAATATTGATAACGAACAAACCCAGTAAAAATTGCTCTATTAAATACAAACATAAGGGAGAAGTTAATTAAACAAAGAATTTGATTATTTACCTAATAGGAGTTTGCCCCTTTTTAAGCTAATGTCACTTGTACGCTCTTATTTACCGCTTTTCGTTTAAGGAAACTTCTAATTTAAGAAATTTATCCCTAACTGCTCTCTGGTAGACCCAAAAACATGAGTTGGAAATTTTATTCAAATTGCTGGAAATTTTATCTAAATAATTTTCAGGATATGTAGTCCAAATTGGAAAGGCACCTCAACCAATCTCTCTGTGCAAAAGTCCACATCATTCTAGAACTAATTGAAAGAATACCAGCTGAAGCACACTGGAATAAACAAATTCTGGGTGTATTTGCTGAGATCTATTCAACCATGGAGTAATTTCTAAAACATTTGGTAATAATAAGTATCATGCACATCACAGCAGCTTCTAAGAATCTAATTCAACAATATTTCACTTCTATTGCAAAACAATGTTAACGTTTTCATTAAAAAAAGATTACTGCCGAATTTGATTGCTTCTCTGCCACATCCAATAGTAAATTTTAACTTGCAAATGCTGCTCCCAAACGCAAAGCATCAAAATTTTACACCTTGTTGTCATTTGTTTACATTATATAAGTGAAGAACATGGGAAATACTCTATAAATAAAGAACTTTGCATAACTTCATTTCACCCTCAATTGTATTAACACCACAGGCAACAGAGTGTCAGAAACGACAAAAAATGGAATACATTGTATTTGGAAACAAAAATGAATATCCAGTAGGCGAAATAAAATTCTTCACAGCATAAAAATGCTAAAAACCACAAGGATAATCTTGTGGAGTCATTCGAAAAGTAAAAAATCTATTCAATGTGATGACAGGTAAGCACCTTAGTTCACCTTAGCATATACACCTATTGATATACACCTTAGTTCATAACATAATTCTCTAGAGACTTAGCTAGCTGTTACACTTTCCAGTCCCTATCTATAGCATCTAGGTAAAAGGTTGGAAACAACAATGCTCTATGCACAAAATTATGAACTTAATTTGTCCGAAGAATATTTTCATTTCTATCTATCACATGCCTATGAGTGATAACTAAACTTATGTTTCGATGATCTGTTGTCAATAGAAGGCAAGGAGCAGTTGCTGACTACGATAAGCGAAGCAGATGAAACCAAAATTCGAGGGAAGATGATGAATGAGCAACAGTAATTGCCATGAGTATGGGCTTCAAAGATTCCTTGAAACACAATATGAACAATGCTTTCCTCCTAGAATTGAACGTAAGTCTACAGCCTCTTTAACATTCCAACAGACAACTTGATTGCTGTCACCATGATCGAACACATCCAGTTCCATTATTTCTGTTTCATCATCTTCTTCTTCATTTGTACTGCACAATGAACAGTTGAGAAATTTCAGGATGGCAAATGTCTTGGGAAACACGATGCAGTCATCTTGTTTCCCATCCGGTTGGACAACAATGCCGAAGCTACTACTTCGCATATACAACTTCAAATCCTCTCTTTCAAGAACATGCCAGAGCGAAAGATTGCCATTATAGATGCCACTTTTTGTATTCTCAGCTTGGTCTTGTAGTATTTCCAGTATAGGAATCTGGTAAGTACCATCCTTTAAAAGCATTTTTAGCTTCTCAATTGCCTCAATTTGTGACAAGAAGTGCTGCCTTCCCTCATCAGTGTTACTCAATATAAGAAGATCAATTAGTGTTGAAAGTTGATCTTCAATTGCTTCAGGTCTTTGGAAAATTGGCTCAGATGCAGCTTTGCGTGTAATTGAGGATAACTTTGATCTTCGAAATAGGGCAGGCTCTGCTGAAACTGGATGCAAGCTGTAGTCTATAGACACCTTTAGAGGATGTAGCTTCAGAGGGTCAGAGCTTGATTCTCCACTCTTTACCATGGACAAATCCTGTTTAATCGAACCAAGGATTTCCAGAACTTTCTGGCTAAGATGGTGAGGCTCCCAATTCATCTTGCTTTCCACAAGTTCCTTTAAGAACATGGTCTTCAAAACGTAAGTTTCTAGTACTGTCTTGTATGTCATTGAATAGATATCAAAGCGTGATTCAAGAAAGGTTTGAATCAAATATTTGAGAAGGCGGTAGCAGCGTTTTTCTATCGAATCAAGTGGTAAAGAGCAAAATTTTGATGTTTCCCATTGAGATTCTGACCTCCTCGAGCATGATACTACATTGATTGACCAAAATTCCAACAGGAGTTGCAAGGGGACTGAATCAGCATTATTGTAAGGAATTTGAATTGCTAAACAAATGTCAACTGAGATAAAATATTCCAGTCCATCTGCGTTTGAAAACTTAAGAATTTGAAGGTATGTTCTTCCAGATGGATATTTTAGTCGTGCGACATATTTCCAATTTGGGAATCTCTCAACTGCTGTCTTCAGAGATCGATGTATCACAACAGATACCATGGCAGTTATTTCATCCCTCCAAGGACTTTTGCTATCCTTGAAAATAAGTTGTTGATTTCTACTTTTCTCATTCTCCTCTCGGTCACACCACTCAGGGCACAAAATATCATCCATGAACGATGGGTCGTTCATCCTCAATGGAAGTTTTGTTGACTGTTTATATATGTCGTAATCTTCGGCAAAGAATGGCTTGCCTTCTTTCATTGTCACTAATTGCTGTTGTAGTGTAGGCAAAACAAGAACATAGTCAAACTCATCAGGCTCTTTGATTTTTGTTCCTTCAGCCATGCTTCCTCCCTGCTGGACAACAGCATTGTAAAACAGTTGATACTTACCAGATAGATCCATCACAGTTCTTTCAACAATCTGATTTAGTTCCTTGCACAATTGTTGAGCGTTTCTATCATCTGGAAATTTTGCTTTTGTTTCAGCAAGTTCCAACAAGAACAAATCAAGCTGGTCCGTGCTACCACAATTTGCATGGTTTTGGCTTTCGGTTCTCACAGCCATGTCTTATTGCAACAATCATACATGTAAATCCTACAAACTGAAATGAATAAAATAAACTAATAAATTTCTTCTGGACATGGGCCAACCTTTAAATCTTGCTCTAATAGTCCTAGTATGCAAGTGAGCAAATATGTTGAAAGAAAATTAGTGTCATCAATGCATGTTGGTGAGAATCTTGTTTAATTTAATTCTTAAATATGGGCTTTTCAAACACTAAAAAACTTCAAATCATCTGACAGAAATGAGAGCTACATGTTGCGTTGTTTTGTGTAATATTTGCTTTATAAATTTCGAATTCATCCAAACTATAATCTGCTCGTTTATCACCTACTAGCTCTTCAAAAGTTAAATGTAGGGACCAACTCCATCAATTCATTCAAATTTCATTAGAACAATGTTGTATGAAATGAAATCGTTTGCTGACCTCAATCAGTCAGAAAATTAATCAATCAAATCTCTAAGCAAGTAAAGAAGACTCTACCACACATTTGTTAACGTGTCAACTGCTAACAACAATATAAACTAAGGATTTTCAGAGATTTGGAGTCAATGGAAATAATTGACGTTCTCCACCAAAAAGCACTAAGACTGGGAGTTGATAAGATCATGTAAAATGCAGAGTCTTTTACTCTTTTGGTTCACAGAGGGGACTTTAAAAACTTCAATGGAAAATTTGATACCAACAAATGCACGTCATTTGAAATCTGAATCCCCAGGATCACTTCACCATGATCACTTGATAATACTGGCACATGCTTGTAATGACATCATATTTTACATTTTGATGGTAATATATAATTTAATTTTTGTTGATGCTGCCAGACCGCAAACATCACTATTCAATGATAGAAAAACATACATTTAATTGCCAGATTATGCCAAATACAATTGACTTGCAATAGTTGACAAAAATTCTTGTAAGCAACTTCCAAAAGCCCCGACCTACATTCAACCTAATATTTACTGCACATAAAGTCATCTCCAAGAAAAAACTAGCACACCACTGGATGGATGAATGGATGGGTGGGTGGATGGGTCAGTTTTTTCTACACTTTGCTATCTCCTGTTGTGAGGGGAAAAATTGTAAGGATGTTCTGCGCAGAAAATCTTTAGGAGATGAACAAACAAAGATGTAATCTCTGCAGTTTTCACACAAGAAACGAGAGGAGTCTACATGATGGGCTTTATGGGTATTTACTGTGCAATGAAAATTCAAGATATTCAATCTCATGCATCACTACATTAATCTTTTGAGCCAATTTGGGTAAAGTATATGCCTATGTGTCTATCATCCCAGTCAAGGATATATTTTTCTAGGTTAATATCGACATTTACCTCATCTCTGCTTCATTAATATTTTGGAATAACTGTCTTGTTCTTGTAACTCCGCAGCATGGTATACTATATAACCTGGATAGAATATCCATGCTCGCTAGTTTGAACAATTGCACTGCATTTCACAATAGTGTAGTGCTATGTTTGCTTCTTTTAAAAGTGTACCCATATTACACCACCGACATTATGATTATAAATAAAATAGTTCACTTTAAATGTCTACGCCAATAGTATTCAATGTTCTCATCAGTAAATTTATGTATCCATAAAATGAATGTCTTCATCGCTATTTAAGTTAATGATTAGCTAACTTGGTTTTGTAAGTGAAATAACAGCGTTCATGTTATTGTGTTGAATGCATCATTGATAAAACTTATTAAAGCCTGGTTTCCATATAACATCCTAGTACCAACAACACACCGGCAACCCACAAGGAACATTGAATTCTTTAATGAAAACACTTCTTCAAACACGCATGCTTCCTGTGCATAAAGTCTAAGGTTCGAGACATACTGGATGACCTTGACTTAATGCTCGTTCACTGTTCAACCAGCAGCAAATTGATACCTGGGGGCAACACTAGGGAGATAAAGGCAGCGAGGAAAGGAACTGGCCACCCTACCTCACATGCTGATGGCTCTGGGTATGTGTCATCTCTAACCGACACTCCCCTGTGTACAAAACTATATAAGACTACCTTTTTACCACTAAGGTCAAAGTTAAATGCACCTCTTTTTATGCGCCGAATCTAATACAGTTGGGAGCATCTGTGGAGCGAATGTAGAGCGGTACCAGGTTACACATCGCTTCAAATATGTCGAAATTAATCTTGGGTGGAATTGAAGTGAATGAAGAGTGTCATTTTGTAGCAACACGTTTTTGGCGTGATTTCTGAAAATAATGGCGCCTAAACATGCACTAAAGGTTGCTTTGCTGAAAAAAGCCAATGAAGCAAAGAGAAGATGCCAGAGAATGTTGGAACACGGAGTTGCACTCATACTTTTTCATTGTTGCTTGATGTTGAGAGCTTGTTTTTTTTGCAACAATACTTGACATTCCCAATAACAACACAAAAGCTGAGCGGTTGTACAGAAGGCTAAAGAGAAACATTGGTTGATGGTAGGGGTGTAGAGCTGGCGGGGCTCAGCCCACTAGTTATCTTTTGTCTTACTTTGGTGGGCTAGAGCCCCCCTAGTTATTCCAAACAAACACTAATTTAGAGCAAAAATTGAGATTTTCGTTCATATTCCTAGAATAATCAACAAAACCATGACACTTTTCCAAAGAGAAGTTCTTCTAACGGCTTCCTTTGTGTTCAACTTTGTCATAACATTAATTTAAACCATCTTCTTTCCAGAGAAGCTACTTTTAACCTTCGTCAGGGGTGAAAATTGTGTGAAACCCTCCCTTCCTCGACAGAAAAAACCTCTCAATTTGGAGAGCAATTGAATCTCTTTGCAGAGTAATAATGCCTTGGCACATATGAATTTCAGTGCACATTCTGGCGTAGACTATCTATCTTCGGCGCACTAGCGTGAGGTCTTATTTCTAGGGTTAGACTATACGACAGCAAAACTAAGGATTATCGTAACATCTTTGTCTTTCGTTTTCACGTTAAAGGAGTAGTTTTCGCTCTGGGAACAGATATCAATGGTGATAGCATCTTTCATATCATATTCCAAAAGGGTGCTGTTGGCTTTCTAGAGGGCGTAGTCCTGAAAAACTTTTCTTCTCTTCCAAAATAGTCCTGTGTTGTGAAATGCCATAGAGGGATTGTGCTCCTCCTTTTTCAGTGGCGCTAGCAACTGGCAAATCGGTGAATTTATCTATGCCGTGAATTACACTTGGCATAAATGCAATATGGTATCAATCACTTGAGATTTTTCACAGTTGTCAAAGACGAAGTATTATATACCGTATGCTACTGCTGGAATGGTGTTCTTTTCAATCTATTATCAAAATATACAGATGGAACCAGGGCCGTGGCTAGAGATGGAAGGGTGGGGGGTGTTGCTATTAATTTTGCCGACAAAAGGGCGTGGTTTTGGGTGTGGCTTTTGCTTTGTTCCTTGAGGAGAAAAAAGATTTGACCTATTGATTGCAGTTTATAATGTTAAAAAAGGATGGGTGGATGACTAGTTTACTTTAACAAAGGTCGTAGAACTCGTAAACATCCAAACCGTTATGGGTACTGGTGAAAAGTGGTATTGCAGTGCAGCTGGGGGCTTTAAGGAATAAAATCCTAATGGGGCTGCTTTAGCCCTTCAATTTCTTAGTTGAAATAAGTTGCACCCTTATTGAGCCACCCTTTTGATTCTTTGATGCTTGCATTTAACAACCATATGTATAGAACAGTTTCTTTCTGCTTGGGATCGATCTAATCGTTAAGTTGTCTATTGTAGACAGTTTCCTTATGTAAATTTTATATTCAATATTCCTTAATGCAATTAAAAAGCCCTTCGAGCCATGCAAAAGCAAATTTTTCTGTATCAAAGATTGTAACAGTTACTTTCAAACTCCTTTTTGGGCACCTATACCTATAGCTTCGATGCTGCTAGGAACTACACTTCAAACTCAATTACCACCCGATATGCCACTGTATGTAAAAAAAGCTGGTAAAGATATGTATTTTTATTCGGAACAATTCATTATAGTTTAACGTTCCGACTTTTTAACACAGCCCAGCTTTCAGCTATTTTATCTAAGGTAGCATTATCGTTAAGTCCTTTTCACAAGACAGAAGTTCTTCTTTGTGCCACTTTTTATTGTGAGTATGGCGCAAATCATCATCAAATATTTCATTACAATCACGCACGAGACACTGCAACTCGATTCGTTTTCTTTTCTTACAGCCACTCCTAGCTCTAGCGCTCGTCGTGGTACACTGAAACCATTTCATGTGGTCAAAAGGAACCTGTGCTCGCTTATTTTTAGCTATTTCCGATTGTTATGGATGTTATCGCCAAATTATTGTGTTTTGTTGATTATTTAATTATTTGTTTTTCTTGTTTGCGTATCGTTTTGCCCGTAAACATGTGTGTTACTTGTTAGACTGTAGTTTGTCTCTTGTCTCGTTGTTTAATGAGTTTTTGCTAGGGTTTTGTTATGGCTAGTCCCGTGTTGCGTGTTTTTATGATTAATTTGTAAAAGCGTGATTCGTACGTCTTTCGTGTGTTTAGGGAGTTGCTTGACATTATTAAAGTGCAGCTTACCGAATGTTTGTTCGGTTGAAAATGGTGAATTGCGATAGCTGTATGCAAGCATCTTTATGTAGTTTTTGGCTATATGGGGAAACATTCGGTAAGTCTGTGGTATTATAATGTATCGTATTATTTACTACAGTTATTTGGTTGTCGCTTGTATAGTTTGTTCTTTGTTCTGAGTGTTTCGGAGTAGGCTAGGCCACTGTTGTTATTTTCGAAATAGTGTTTGTGATTATTGTTTAATGTGTGTTATAGAAGTTGTATTTTCTTTTTGTTTTAGTTAATCGATGCAATATTCGCATTAAGAAATCTTGATTTATAGCAGTAAAATTCGTATAGGAAACAGACCACTATTTGTCATCAGGCAAATAACTTTTGTAGCATAAGTATTCAATCTCTTGTTCACTCAGAAGCAGATCACTTGCAAAACGTTTTATGAAACCTTATTTGTCTTAAAGACTTTCTGGACTTTCAAAATTTATTGGGATTGTTCAAATATTTAATGGCCTTTCCAAGTGATAACAGCTGCTCTAGATTTCTATCCTACCTCTAAGCACACCAAAACTCTTCTGAGAATCTCAAAATTCTTTAAGAGATTTCTTGGCAAAAAGATTGCTTTGCTTAGGCAATTTTAACTTGCAGCAGTTGGAGTTAGTTTATTGGTTGTAACATGTTCAATCTTGTTAAATGTGATGACAGTAAAATTTTCTACTGAAATGCTAAAAATTTGTTTCTAGTACTGTTTATACTTATGAGTAGTAATGACACAAAGAAAGGTTTTTCCTCAATATCTGCAAAGCTGATGCTCAAGTGACAACATAATGGAAAACACTTTAACTTTTCAATCAAACTTTTCATTTGGCTTGTTTGGTGCCCCTTGAAAGTCACACTAGGGGGCATGGCCTCTTGCCCCTAAGTCCCCATGCCACTCTTCATGAAGTATAATCATAAGCAAATATAGAATATTTCAACAAAACAGAGCTACCTAGGTGGTGTTATTGTTAATGATCAAACTTTGAATCTTAAAACTGATAACACAATTCATAATTTTCAATGTGTGGTTCATAATCATGGGCTGCTCCTGTCTGTAATGGGGATAAAAAATCCTTGTTGCTCTGTTGAAGTACTGGATGGAAATGAATAATCTGCAGTTGCAAGCAGAGACGGCTCTGTAGCTTTGCTTAGGTTAGCAAGAGTATCTTGTTTTCACCAAGGATAAGTGCCAATTGAGCTACAATACATGCCCATGCTCATCCTGCAACCTCTTAATCCCACTTGAAGTTTTCAGTATTATGGCAGCCTTCTTGCATTCTGCTACTGACTTTTTGAACTTTGTGTGCAGCTTAACTGCTGTAAATGCACACTCCTTATTTCAGTCATCTGCATGACTTTTCAGCTCAATAAGCACATTCTGATACACTTTAAAACTCTTTTGGTTTATTCTGTTTGCAAGTAACAGCTTTCTCTTGAAATAATCACTCCCTGCCACAATATCTATAGTCATACACAAGGTTGTCAGATCAATGTGCTTTTCTGCCTGGCTGCTTTCTTGATAGAGATTTTTGATTCTCAAAGTTTTATTGGATTTCATCTTCCTCACTTTCCAGGCAGTCCCTGTCTACATTTAAAAATACGCTTTCTGTTCTGTGGTGAAAGTTGAAATGAAAATATCTCTTCAGAAGAAATGGAACATCTCACCAAATGATTCTAATATAATAGACAATCCTATAAAAAGTGGAGCTAATAATGTTCTTGGGAGGTTGAAAGCCACCTTTTGAAACAGTTTGTGGCTTGATTCCTCAAGCCCTCTAAGAATGGACCTGTTTATGAGCTAGAAAATTATTTTCATAATTATCGTGTGGTGTCCATCATTCAAGAAGCAATTTCTCTGTATTTTGCACTTTTTAGTAAGCTACTGTTTTGCTTAGGAAGTTACAGTTTTTTCATAGGTAACCCAGATAGTCAGGGGTAAGGGTTATTTCTGGGTCTTATTGAATGTGTGTTTAGGATGAGTGTTTGTCATAAAGCCCATTTCAACAGATTTGTTTTATACATTTTCTTGCATTAAAAGTTATGATTTTTATAATTTCTGGAATTTGGCTTATAAAGATGACCAGGACATTCCATGATTAGTGATTTAATTATGTTAGTGTTTTGTCATCAGTCATATTGTCACTTTAGTGTGCTATGGAATTCTCTATAGTTATGTAAGCATTAGGAATGTGGTCCATGACCATTAGTTGTTTGGTAATGACTGTTATGTCCTAGACCACTATGTGATTTTAAGTTAAATGGTAAGCTTTATGTTTAAGGAGTTGGAGCTATTTTAGGTGCATCATTACAAGGAGTTTGCTTTAGGGTGAGGCATTATGAATGCAATGATTTCATGACTTCTCAGAAGCACAAAGGTGATTTTACAAAAAGTGTCTTTTTTATCTAATTGGAATAATGGACTGCTTGGAATAGTGGAGGGGGAGACATCCTTTTTGATACTGTATATTACAGAATGCTACTTTCAGTAAATATAATGTGCATTATGATCACTTAATGTTTAATAATCTATGGATTTTCTATTGATGCTATTTCTCCTTAAGAGGAAAGTTGTACAGGGTTGGCACATACAGGTGATAGGATGTTCATGCAATGTTACTAGATTTAGCGTGGTGGGCAAGTGTTAGGCATTACAGTGCACTGTTATTTGTTGTAACTAATGACTCCAGTGTGTCTAGGTAACCTCTATGGTGTTGATGTAATGGTAATGTTTTTACACACATTTTAGATGCTTTGTATCCTATTTTCCCCAAATGGCAATGTACGTTCTTGGACAAATTCCTGTTTACAATCTTTGGTACTAGATAGTATTTGATGGGGCTAGGAAGCATGTGTTGTGCTGAATATTATTTCACTGGCCATTTTATAGCACATAAAGCTTATTATAAATATTTAAAGTCATATATATACTTTATGGGGTAAGGGCCAAGTGAGGTTTGTCATTAAATGCTTCTGACCCGTGAGATTTCGGGGGAAATATCAACGTTTTCAGTATAGCAGTATTTTTAATTAAACCAAACTTTTACCCTCAAATTGAAGAACTTTTTCTCAGATTTTCTGTATTGGTGAGAAAACATTTGCAAACAGGCATTGTGTTGCTGTATGCCCAAATAATAAATGGGTTTTCAATGATAACTGCATGTAGCAAATATTTGTTAGGTAATGACTAAGGTTGGATTTATTTGGATTAACTTTATGAACAAATTGTTGGTGATTAGATTATGACTGACAATTCCATGAAGCCATTATTTACAGTCAAGTGATATTCCAAGGTGTAATTAGGATTGAATGTTGTTGCACATGTCTAGGTGTTTACTTTGTGATGTAGTAATGAATGGATTGTCTATGAAAATTCCAAGGAGCCATTATTTACACTTAAGTGAATGGATTGATGTTATAAGGTTTAGTTAATTGACCCAAAGTACACCAAGTTGGGACTCATATATATGCAATGGTTTGATACTACAGACAATGTTGAACCTGTAATTTACTTGTCAACAGAATGGCAAAGCAGGATATTTTCATAGCCAAAAACTGGTTTTTGTGTCTATTGTTATAATGAGATAAAGATCACAACAGAATTATATTCTCATTTCAATGCATACCCATCTGCACAGCACAGCAGGACAGTTGGGGCTGTGGATGCTGTAAGGACAATTTAATGTCTCCAATGCTACTGACTGTTATTTGAATGAAAAGTAAAGCATTCCATTTTAAAATCATTACTCATTGGTCTATACTGCAAAACATAATCAACAGAACAGTTGATAAACTGTTATAGAATGCCCGCTGCGCATGCATATCTGCAAATTGGCCTTGGATAGACAAGAAGTGCTTCCACTTGCATACATGAATTGATGACATCACATGTTACTGTGAAGGACCATGTGACCCCCTGAGGGGTGTGGTTGAATTTTAGAGCAAAATTATTGATAAAATGTGCGAGAAATGATAGTGAAAAAATGATCGCAAACCTACGCTAGGCTACACTGTTCTACATTCCCTACTTCTTTTATTGACCTGCGTAACTGCTGCAGAATGGATGACAAAAGTGGAGGGTGTTGCACCCTGTCCCTACCATCCACCTGCCCCCTCGGTAAATCTGTGTGTATGTAGTTGAAAGCTAACGTAGAAACACAGTGAAAAATCTGTGGTGTAGTATTTGTATTAACGTGGAAGTTAGCTGCGCTTAGAAATTGCATATCAAATGGTGTAAGAGGACTAATGTATAGTAGGCAAGATAATAGTAAGACATATTATTTAATCCCCCCTCTAAGATAGCTTAAATGTTACTGATTGCCATGTACAGGAATTATCTTGTGAACTGCCCCTCCAATAAAACTTGTGAAGTGCTTCATCCATAGCAAGTTCAGCCACACTCTCTGTAGATGCAGGGATATTAAAACTATCCTATTGGCCTGTGTCCTGCTAGTCCTCATTTAACACCATCCCTAATAATGCCAGGGACAAAATGTGGTTTACCTCCACTTTGGGCCACAGTTAATGCCATTCAAAAAGTATAATACAGTAGTACCCTGCCATTTAAACAACTCATTGTGTAAAACCAGGCCACTTCGTTTCTTATACATAGGCAAAAACAGTAAAACAGGCCAAAGAATGTCTAATACTTACTGCAAGAAACTCATAAAATGGGCAAGGAAGTTGCTGTTATGTGGCTTATGCTATATGTATAGTATAACTGTATATTTGTTTGTGAGACATAAGAGTTCTGTATTATGAAGTAATTGAAAACACAATTGTCCACTTAACATTGTTGTTAAGACACCTGATTTAACATTTCAGTCTGATTGGTTTCTTATATTAGTGTAGGTGTTGTGCCATTTGACAGACTTCACTTTCTTATAAGTCAGTTTCCTCTTAACGGGGTAAATCCAGGGGTAATTTCTAGGGGGCTCAGGGGAGTGGAGCCTTGTTAAAATTTCTGCTTATTCTGGGGGGCTCAGCCCCCCTAAAATTCTTACATTGGCTTGGCTTTGCAGAGCTTATTGGCCTTGCTCCCTGTTGTGAGATTCTTCGTCATCTTGATGTGGCTACCATCTTGAATCTCCGCATCTGGTAAATGCGGAGGCGCGCATTGCCGTTTCCTCTTGATCGAACAGGAAGACTTGCAAGCGCGGGAAGGCAAGACGTGTTTGTAGGCAGGCGTGTTTCTAGGCCTGACGTTTGTTGCAATACGTGCTTGTAGGCCTGAGATTTGTCGTATGTTTGGTCAAGGGCAGCAGAATATGCGTTGGATGGTACATTTGCTTATTTGTACGGTACTTGTGTACGCTTAACTAGTGTGCTACCGTGTACGTTAACTAGTTGTTGTTAGTAGTAATAATTCTGGATTATTACTACTGCTAAAGCTGTCTGATACAGTTTGTTTAAGGTGGCGATGGAGGTGACAGGGGGAGTACATTATCTATGTTTATTGCAGACTTGACTCATTCATTATCTTTTCACACTACATGATACCTGAAGACTAACTGTTATATAGTGCCCGCTGCGCGTGCATATCTGCAAATTAGCCTTGGAAAGACAAGAAGTGCTTCCACTTGCTTGTTCTACATTCCCTCCTTCTTTTATTGAACCGTGTAGCCTAGCGTAGGTTTGCGATCATTTTTTCACTATGATTTTTCGCAACTTTTATCAACAATTTTGCTCTGAAATTCAACCACACCCCTCAGGGGGTCACATGGTCCTCCACAGTAACATGTGATGTCATCAATTCATGCAAGCAAGTGGGGGCACCTCTTGTCTTTCCAAGGCTAATTTTCACATATGCACGCGCAGCGGGCATTATATAACAGCTAGTATCAGACATAGAGAAAGCCTTTTAAAATATTTCGATTTCGCCAGAGCAGAGGAATTTTCTAAGATTTTTATGGGTTGATAACATTGACAGTGCAGAACCTAAACTTGAGATTTATCGTTTCACCCGTGTTATGTTTGGAGCTATTTGCAGCCCATATTTACTAAACGCTACAATTGGACATCATTTGGAAAGGTACCGATATGAAAATAAGGAATTTGTAGACAATGTAGTTAATTATCTGTATTGTGACGATTTCATATCGAGTTTTGATAGTGAGAAAGAGGGTTTTCCAATATATAGTAAGTTGAAAGAATGCTTTAACGATGCTGGAAATCAAATATTAAAGATTTAACAGAGAAGATTGCGAGTGTGGAAAATTACAGTGAGCAGGATAAGGGTGACGAAAAAGTCTTGGGACTAATTCGGGACAGAATAAACGATCGTTTGAAGTTTGATTTCGAGGAAATTTTGAGAGACGTGTGTGAGAAAACGTTACAAAAAGAACTATTCTAAGTTCAACAGCTAAAGTGCTTGACCCATTAGGAAGTTTGAGCCCTGTCATTGTAAATTTAAAGGTTTTGTTTCAACAACTTTGTAAGGAAAAATGTTACTGGGATGCACCTTTAATGCATGATATAAAGGAGAATTTTGAGAAAACTATTTCTGATTTAAAATCTTGTGAAAGCATTGAAATCAACAGACATTATTTTTCAAGTCGAGAATCGCAAGAAATTATAGATTCAGTGGAACTACATGGGTTTTCTGACGCTTCGATGAAGGCCTACGGGTCTTGTGTTTACATTGTTTACAGGTTAAAAACAGGAGACGTAATTACATCATTAGTTGCTGCGAAAACAAAGGTGGCGCCAATTGCAGGTCAGACTATACCAAAATTGGAACTTTCAGCTGCGCTTAGTTTAACTCGTTTAATTTCGAACGTGAAAGAAGCCATTCAGAGTAATATTGAGATACAGGACATAATTTGTTGGTCGGATTCTCAAATTGTGCATTTTTGGATTTTAAAAACTGATAAAATGCACAAAACATTTATTCAAAATCGGGTAGCTGAAATTAGAGAGACTATATCCCCCCAGCAGTGGAGATATTGCCCAACTGAAGAAAACCCTGCAGACCTAGCATCTAAGTCGTTGTAGTTCAATGATATTCGTGACCGAACTCATTTCATCTTGCATGTTGACCATGGCATGTGTAACTTGAATTGGGCTTTTAATTTCTTCTAACAATGCGGCGCTTGTTTCAATCACCTTGCCCCTATCGATTGTAGGCCATTCTGAAGGGGGTGATTTTAAAAACGTTGGCCCTTTCCACCTGTAGATACTTATATCGAAGGGAAACGGAGTTCAAGTTTTCTATTAGATCTATAACCGAATGACTAAAATTAAGCATGAACAAGAATACATACAACGAGTACGGGGGGAGGAACGGGGGTAACCTCCTTACACACCACCAAGAATTTTTGCTACTAATACTGTCATACTGCTAATTTATAAATGAAAGTACGGAGCTATACATAGAATATTAGGACAGATAAAGTAGCTAGCGAAAGTACTTATATCTTGTTAGGACATCTCACATGTAGTTATTTGCTATTTAGACTCACAGTGCTTGGAGAAGACTGTAGAGGTCTATGTCGTTTCGCGTTTATATATTAGGTATTTGGACGCTCAAGGCTTGGAAAAGGTTGAGAGTGCCATCACATATTAGTTGTTCGTGAGATACGTCGAGGGCTCGACTGGAAATGAGCCAACAGAATCATTATAGTTTCTAGGAAATGTTAACATTTGTTCATTAAATTGTAAGACGCACGTATATGTTCAAAAGCACCATACGAAACCCCGTAATAATGAATGTGCATGATGCAACATTCCGTTCTATTGTTTTAAGGATTATCTACCCTTGCGTCTTACATGGCTAGACTAGGCATTCTAGAATAAACTAGCATTACCCGTCTTCTGTATTTTATGCTGAATAATGATTACTCTATGTCGGCAAAAATGCTGATACATCCTAACTCAGTATTTCTACATTATTTAAGCGCACCCCTCCTAGAGAACTACGATTAGGCAGAGATTTAACCGGGCCTGGGCCCATGGGCCCCCTAAAATTCTTAGATTTAGGGAGCCCGAGCAAAATTTCGAAAAGCCAGTGAATTACAAGTCCCCTTACAAACTTACCTTGCAACCATGTCCATAGAAATTCATGCTAACAGAGTGCTGGATACAAATCCTGACTAAAGATAAAGAAGTAGCCCACAGAAGAAGAAGTTGCATTCAAGAATACGACGACGACGATCATGATGATGATGATCAACTTTTTCACCTCTTTCTCTTTACATCATCTTTTCTAATTTTTGTTCTTCCTTAAATTTCACAATACTGTGATATTTATCCCTTGAAGGTAAATCTGCCGGGTTTGAAGATCCTGAGCAAATTTACGAATCCTCCTGCGAGGAAAATTCTAAAATTTGGTCCACGCTCCTGCGCGCAAATTGTATCCACTGCCGGAATTTTACAATCCAACATAAAGTAACCATTGAGTCTACCCAAAATTAGGTACTAATAGGCGCTTCGTAACCTAGTTCTTCCTGCAAATTGCGTCTTTGCCATTAAAGTCGCACCTATGAGCTCAGGTCTAGGGACCAGGCCCGTCGGAACGAAATTGATATTGGGGGGCTGCGAGCGAAGCGAGCTAAAGTGGGGGTCCAGGGGCTTTCCCCCGGGAAATTTTTTCAAGACCACGCCCTTTTTATCGCTGGAAACGCCCTTTCTGTACAAATTTCACAATTCAAATGATGTTGAAATGACGTTATTTAGATGTTTAATTGACAACGAACATTATTTACAAAATTTTTAAATCTTGAAAATTGAATTTTATGATTGGCTGAAATCCATATATCTTTCATGTCATCCACTAACATTACCTTTCTGAAGCTTCAAATGGGCTTAAAAAGATTAGCTATATACTTTAAATCATTCATAGCAAACCTTTTCTGTTGTCTTCGTACAATTCACGCTGAGACACTTCGATTCATATGCGCACGGGAACATTGAATACACGTTTTCTTTTTTATAAGAAAATCATTATTTTGCCTGAGCCTCAATTTTCTTAACTTTTCCCGAAATTGAGCCTGAGATTTTCTTAAATTTTTCTTAACTTTTACTGAAATAAACTGGCTAGAGTGGCTTACACTTTCGTTATTAATACTGTATACTTGAGTTTGAATTCCATCTTTAACATTTTAAATGCAATAACGACGAAATACCGATTTTTGGCCTATAAAACACTTAATTTTGGAAATTGAGCCTCGTGATTTTCTTACGATTTTCTTAAGATTTTGACGATTTGAGCCTCATTTTCTTATAAACTTTTTTCTTATAAGAAAAAAAACGTGCAATTACGTAACCACGATGTGGTAGGTAAGTGTAAGCTTTTTGGTTACGACTGATTACGATCAATATGTATGGTAGGTAGGTTCTCAAAATTTGGGTGACGTAATTTTTGAACGTTCCCTACAAGTTTTTATTGACTCAAAATACACGCATTTTTTATAAGAACTGGTTTATAATAACCGAGTACTAGACTGGTAGAAAAATTAAGAAACTTTAGTACTATGCTAAAGAAAAATGAAGAAACTAAAATCTCTAAAAAAAACTCCGATGACTATATAAGGCTTAACGATATTAATGGTATAGACATGTTTTTACTATAAATAGTACTTGGAAATTGTGATTGTTATCTGCTTGGGCTTTTTGCAATGTTAGCATTTATCTCCGTTCAGAAATGCTCAATATCCAAACAATGAGGCAATTTAGCTTCCGAAAATAAGAAACCAGTTAAGAAACTTTTAGTACTAAAATTGCGAACTTTTTATGCCAAATTAAGAAAAGTTTAGTACTAGGTGCTGATCCAAGTATCTTATAAAAAATGCGTGTATACATCTATGAACGAGTAATAAATGATTTATTGGGATAACTGATTGATCTAATGTCTTTATCAGCTTATAGCTTGCCCGTTAAAGCATTTTTTCGAGAATGTAAGGAAAAAACACTAGCAAATTATTGGGGGGCTGAAGCCCCCCCAACCCCCCCGGTTCCGACGGGCCTGATGATGAAACCTTAGCCTTAGCAGCTATCAATTGTACATCGACTTCCCCAGAATCATATAAAATTCGCAAATAAACAACAGTAGCATAAGCTTTACGCCCTTTCCTTTGAGAAACAGACTACGTGGTATGTATGCCCCTTGAAGAAACTCCATATCGTGCAAAATTTTATCATAGTGCACTCTAGTGTCACCTTGTAAGTGTGATCGGTAAAACGGGTTGACCCACTTTCCTCATATTACATGAGAAGGGTTGTTAACCCTTCTCATGTAATATCGCTAACGTGTCAGCTTTGGATTGACCCACTGCATACGGATGTGCTTTGACCATGTCTATGGCTTTAATTATGAATCATATACGTGATATTTGCAAATGGTATTTTGGCGGTGATAAACAATGTCAATGTTGCGACATTTGTCCTAGGAATATTCAGGCTCAAAAACTAAGTGAAAATGGCCGTGGATAGTAAAAAACAAGCATTAGAATTGTCCTCTATTGGATTCAGCCGGGTTGGCTGAGGCTCACAGCCGAGGCAAAAGGATCCCAGTAATCCCGAAAGTCTGGCGAGTCAGAGCCTAGTCAGTTATCAGGTGTCAACTCGCCCACGTAATCATGCCCTTACAGCTATGTCGCAATTACCAAAAACAATATCAATAATAATCTACTCATACCCCCAGTTGGGGTATGACCATATAAACTAATAACAATTTATAAATGAATTGGGGCTCCATACACCAGCCAGTGGTATAACGGGAGTCCCATTTAAATTACAAAAAGTCAATAAGTATATCAAATCAATACAGCAACAGCAACAGATCTGTAAATAGAATTATTTATGGAGGTTAATTTTCTGGTCACTAAACATTTCACGTAAGAACTTTGCAATATTGTTATCAAGATGTCTATTTGATGATTTGTTCATCAATGTTTCAAACTTAGTCAAGGACGGATATTTATAGAAGTATTCAGGGATGTATTTTTCTCTTATACTTAATAAGGCTTTGTATTTCAAAAGAACATGATATTCATTTCCAACTTCTTCTCTTTTCATAATCAATATTAGAGCATCTTCCAGTTTCGACTGGTAATTTATGATTGGATGTTCTAAACTTGCATATTTGATTTGTAAGATGATAGGGAAGGTTAGTAAAATAATTTTCCGTTTGAAATGGTCCTTTCATCATTTTATATGTTTTTCCTTTATGTGATAAATTCATTTCACATTCCCATTGCTGTATAAATTGATCTCTAAGTACACTTTTAACTACATAAACTAACCTACTATAATTAGAAAAACAATGTAAATTCCATATTATTGATAAGCCGGTTTTATCAAATATCCCCTTAATGGCATACATCCACCTATTTAGTTCATGGTTGTTGCAATACTGATTGTAAAGCCTGTAGGATAATTTAGATTCTTTTCCTATTATTGATTTACCCCCAAAACTGATTAGTCTAGTTTTAAATGTTATAGAAATTGGCAAACGTCCTCGTTCTCCATATATCATATAATTTGAGGTTGATTTTCTTAGATTTAGCAAAAGTTTAAAATACTGCAATTCTACCTTTTCCAATATAGCTGAATTTTCAAATCGCCATATTTCAGCTCCATACAACAGAATTGGTCTGACAAGTGTATCATAAATTTTGAGTTTGATGTCAATTGGCATATCCGTTGATTTAGTTTTCCACAACACATATCTCATCGCTTTATTTCCTTGTGCTTTGATATGCTTAACAGCACTAGTGAACCTCCCATTATTTTTAAAAACTCTTTAACTATTTCTAATTTCTTTTCTTCATACACAAACCTCATATTCTTACTGTATCTGCCATTTCTACTGAAAACCATTATTTTGGTTTTTTCTATATTTACTTTTAATTTCTACAGCTTACTATATGTAAGTATTCTTCATGACAAAACCAAATTTTTGAACATGAGTGGTGTAGACTTGCATGACAACACGGCCAAGAACGAGCAGAAGTTGCAAAAGCGTCTCTTAGACTTAGTACACCAAAACATCCTGGCTCGTGATGTTTATGATAGGGTTCGACCCACAGGCTCACAACGACCGAGAATGTATGGCTTGCCTAAGACACATAAAGAAAATATCCCACTTAGGCCGATCTTGTCTATGATTGGTTCTTCCCAACACGAACTTGCTAAATAGTTAGCAGAAATTTTGGTACCGGTCCTAAAATTATACTCCTCCAATTGCGTAAAAGATGTTGGCATATGATCTCATAGATTCCCTATGTTATTCATGTTATTGTTATGCAAATTATGCAAATTATGCTGTTCTGTTATAAAAT
>OLMO02000324.1:16349172-16404715 GCA_900291935.2 Cassiopea xamachana
TGTGAGAAAACTTTGGCTAAGGATCAGAAGGAGTGAGATCAAGCTCGACAGGAAGCAATTTTATTGTTGATGTGTTTGACAAAGGAGGGTTTGGCATGATTGATGGTTATGGAGCATACAGTGTTTCCCCGATAATAAGCCAGGGCTTATATTAATTTTTACTCCAAAAGTTGGCACTAGGGCTTGTTTTCGGGGATGTATTATTTTGATATATAAACAAATGAAGTTAAAAAGTAAAAATTACGAGATTTTAAATAAGCAGAAGTTGCAAAAAAGGATCTACATTTACTTGCCAGTAACATGATTTTTATTCAGAAACTCATTAACAACAATTTATTCAAGAAAATCATATCATCATCCTCTGGAATGTCTTGTAAGTCATCAGTTTCCAAAATTCGTCTTTCTGCCGCTCTCAACTAGGGCTTATTTTAAGGGTGGGGCTTACATTAAAATCATCCCCAAAAATCATGCTAGGTCTTATTTTGCGGGTAGGTCTTATTATCGGGGAAACACGGCAGGTTATGAGTTTGTACAAATAAAGCTCTTGAATGTGGAGTTTGGTGTAGTTTCCATTTTTTAAAGCGTTGGCTTTTATGTTTGACAACTTGTGCACATTGTGAATTGAATCACTGCGGATAAGACTTTTTGCCAGGTTTATTGGAAGATGAAATGAAAAGATCCATACCAAGTTGAATTGCATTAGTGATGAAGGTGGCAAAAAACTAAGGATCGTTAGAATAGCTAGAATACCAGGTGGTGCGAGGCAAAGTTATGCTCTAACGTTATAAGGCAGTGGCCAGAGTTACCAAGAGGAGAATCTAGAATAGGGTTAGAATAAATGTCTGGGTTTTATGTAAGAAACAGATCGAGTGTCCCCTCATATGTTCTGATATCAATTGTGACAGTTCATTCACATTGGCAATGTCCTCTGCATCACGACCAGCAGGGCTAGCTTTATGTGGAGAGTGGGTAAGCCAGTTCGGATTGTAGACATTGAAATTATATATATATATATATATATATATATATATATATATATATATATATATATATATATATATATATATATATATATATATATATATATATATATATATATCTAATCAAAGGAATGAGTGTGGTTACGAGGATAGATAATGCTGCTATCACTGTAACAGCTCTATGTGTCGAGAAATAGCAGTGCATAATACTCATGCAAGTTATTTGCACTGTTTTGATGAGATTAAAGAGGGATAATTGTGTTGCAGTTCTTCCTTGAAGAGCACAACAATGAAAACATGAAATTAGAATCATAAACGTGCTAGCATTGTAAATCGTAAGAAAAATGTGAAAGTCATATGATCAAGGTCAAAGTCCATAGTCTCTCAAAATGTCAATCAAGATAAAATAAAACAAAAGGTGTCCATGGTTGCAGACGAGTGCAGTTCTTCAACACTCCTCCTCACTCGCTGCTTGTTGGCTTATTCTTCAACCCAACGATGTCTCTTAATTTTGCAAACTGAACCATGCTCAGACCCTTTGTTAGTTGCCCTTCATCTTTGATACCTTTTTCTTATGTACAACCCTTTGTCTTATAAAATGATGTTTTATGTCGATATGTTTGGCTCTGCCATGATATTGTGAATTCTTTGCCAAAGAAATTGCTGACTTATTGTCCTCAAAGACGGTGGCTGGATTAACTCTTGGCTCCTTTATGCTTGATAGAAGCTCTTGCAACCACACAGACTCCTGTACAGCACTTGCCAAAGCAATGTGCTCTGCTTCAGCTGTAGAAAGAGCTACGCAACTTTGCTTTTGGCTCCTCCAGCTTATTGCAGCGCCACTAAGTTTGAATACAAAGCCAGAAGTTGACCTTCTGTCATTAAGGTCGCCTGCCCTGTCAGCATCACTTTATCCAGTGCACTCCTTTCCTTTGTCTTTGCTGTATAGCAATCCAAGACTGATTGTTCCATTAAGGTATCTGAATATTCTCTTTACTGCCATCCAGTGCTGCTTTGTTGGCTTTGAAGTGAAACGTGCAAAACTACTTACAGCATAGCTGATGTCTGGACGTGTTCTAGTAGACAAATACAGTAAACTACCAACTGCTGATTGGTAAATTTCTTGATCAAACATGTCATCTCCATCAACTGCTTTTACAAGATTGGAACCCAACTGAGTAGGTGTTGACACAGATTTTGATTGTTCCATCTTGAATTTCTTTAACAATTCTCTTCCATATGTTTCTTGACCAATCCAAATACTATTGCTTTCTCTGTATTGTACCACTTTTACACCTAGGAAGTGATGCAATTCACCTAGATCTTTGACTATGAATTTCGCTGCAATTTTATCCTTCACTTCTCTCATGCGCTTGTCTGATCTTCCTGCAAGAATTATATCATCAACATACACTGCAATCGCAAAAGTTCTCCTCCTGAAGCAGTGTAAGTACATGGGTCACTGCTTGCTTGCTCAAATCCCATGCTTTTTAAGTGTTTATCTAGTGCCTCATTCCAGCACACGGGCGATTGTTTGAGCCCATATGAGCTTTTCTTCAGTTTACAAACAAACTGTTCTTTTCCTTTGACAACATAACCTTCCGGCTGTTTCATATATATGCTCTCTTTCAAGTCACCGTTTAAGAATGCAATAGTGATGTCCATTTGATGCAGCTTTAATCCATATTTAGCAGCCAAAGCTATGACAGTACGGACTGATTCAAACCGCACAACAGAACAGAAGGTTTCATCATAGTCTTGTTCGTATCTTTGTGCAAATCCCTGTGCTACAAGCCTTGCCTTGTATCTTTCAACTTTTCCTTCTGCATCAGATCAGACTTTTTCCTGAACACCCATTTGCATCCAACTGTACTTTTTCCATTTGGCAACTCAACAAGGTCCCACACATCATTTTGTACAAGTGAGTTCATTTCATTTTTCATTGCACTTTCCCACTCTTTCTTTTGTGGACTGGCTCCAGCCTCAGCTACCGTTCTTGGCTCACCTGACTCGCCATTTGCAATGTAAACTCTTTCACCATAATACTCTGTAGGATGTCTTTAGCTTTCTGATCTACGTAGGTGATCTTTCTCAATTTCATCTATCTGGTTCTCAAATATTTGTTCAGCTGTATCTTCTTCACTAGTGTCCTCTAACTCAAAGATATACTTTCCACACTCTGCAGCTTTGATTTCTGTCACCTCTTTAGATTGCTCTCTTAGGCTTGCTTCATTGAACTGTACACTTCAACTATAGAATACTTTGCCATTTTCCTGATTAAGCAAACGATAGCCTCTAGTTTCTGTGCCATACCCAAGAAGTATAGACTTCTGTGCCTTACATCAAGTTTCCTTCTCTCATCTTTAGGCACATGGGCATATGCATCACAACCAAATATTTTGAGATGTTGCACACATGGCTTTTCTCCATACAGTGCTTCATGTGGAGTCATTCCTCTCACAGCAGTAGTTGAGCTTCGATTTCGGAGATAACAATCTGTTGACAATGCTTCTGCCCAGAACTTCTTTGCCAGACCTGAATCAGACAACATAGCTCGAACCATTTCCACTATGGTCCTATTGAATCTTTCCGCCACACCATTCTGCTCCGGTGTTTTCCGTACAGTTAATTGGTGAAGTATTCCATTCACTTTCAGGTATTGTTCAAAGTCCTTTGCAGTATATTCTCCGCCATTGTCTGTGTGCAGTGTCTTCACTCCTTTTCCAGTAGCGTTTTCAATCATAGTTTTCCATTCAACAAACTTTGAGAAAACTTCACTTTTCTGCTTTAGCACATGGACCCATGCAAACCGTGACCTATCATCAATGAACGATAGGAAATATTCACCTCCACCTAGTGGCTTTGTCTCAAGCTTCCTGCAAACATCACTGTGTATTAATTATAGGATCTCAATTGCTTTTTTCCCAGCTTTTGATGGAAATGCGCTCTTGTGATGTTTCCCATCAATGCATGGTTCAAAAAGTTTTGAATCACTGGACTTCTGATAATCAAATCCATCCACCATTTGATTGGCAGCCAATATTTCCAAATTTCTAAACCCACCATGATCATAACGTCTATGCCAAAGTACTTCATTTGAATCTGTCACAGCAGTATTAACAACTTCTCTTCCATCAATAGCATTCAAATGATACAGACTTCCAATCAACTTTGCTGTAGCAAAAATTCTCTGGTTTTCAGCAAGAATTGCACATTGAGAAGAATCAAACTTCATTGTCTTCCCTGCCTTTGTTATTTTGGAGATACTAATTAAGTTGTAGGAGAGCTCGGGTACAAACAATGCATCTTTCAGCTCACATTTTTGAATCTGATTTTAACTAATGGCAATTTTCGGCAACACTGTGCCTTTTCCAGTTGCTTTAACTATTTGTCCATCACCAAGAGAAATTTCTTACGGCTGCTTTAAAGTAACACATCCTGTAAATGCATTTACGTCAGTACACATATGACAAGTAGCTCCAGAATCAATGATCCAGCCAGCAGTTTTCTTATTTGCAGAAACGAGTGCCATTTCATGCACCACTAAGGACACCATATCACTGTCTGAATCCTGTTCACTTCTTTGGTATCTTTCAACAGTGCTATATACTTTCTGCTGTTTGCTCTTATAAGAGACTTCTTCCTTTTTTCTCTATAGCTCATAACAGTTTCTCTTTGTGTGGCCAATTTTTCCACAATGATTGTAAACTGGTCCTTTCTTTCTAGGTCGTTGCTTAGATGTCAGTGCTTTCACATCAGGTATATTTCTTCACACAATAGACGCTCTGTTACCATCTCCATTCTAGGCACAACTTCACTAGCTTCAAGTGCAGTTGCCAATGCATCAAATGACGGGGGTAAACTTGCCAACAAATGAACGACACAATCCTCATCTTTAATAGGATCACCGACGATTGCCAATTCTTCAAATACTTCCGTCATCTCCTTAATATGCTGTTGAACAGACTGATTTTCCTTCAGCCGCAATGAATACAACTTTCTCCGAAGAGCCAACTTATTCGCCCATGTTTTTTTCTGAAACTGAGCTGCAAGCTTATTCCAAACAATCACAGGGTCCTGAGGGTCTCCTAGCAGGTACAACAAGGACGGTTCTATCGACAAACAACTATTGCCAACGCTTTGTTTTTCTTAGTAAAGCATTTTGCATACTTTTCCACTTCCGCTTGTGAGGGTACAACTTCAGTTCCGTCGACGAGACTTCATAGGCCGTCCTTCATTAGTGCCATACAGCATTGTATTTTCGATGTAGGATAGTTTGATTCGTTTAGAGGTACAATGCTAATAGTTTTCGCTTCCGAGGCCATTTTTTGTGATGCAAGACTTAACCTAGTCTATTGTATTAACAAACATATGAGACTTTGACCACTTGCTTGGCAACAACGAAATTCACACCAGGATACTAACGTTAGCCCTACACAACTTTGGTTACTGGGCCCATAACCTGTAGCAGACCTTCCTTGAAGAGCACAACAATGAAAACATGAAATTAGAATCATAAACGTGCTAGCATTGTAAATCGTAAGAAAAATGTGAAAATCATATGATCAAGGTCAAAGTCCATAGTCTCTCAAAATGTCAATCAAGATAAAACAATACAATAGGTGTCCATGGTTACAGACGAGTGCAGTTCTTCAACATGTTGAGTCCAAGGAATGAGGAATTTTTGCTACGATTTATTTATGAGAGGTGAATAAAGTAGAAAAATATAGTTGATGGCATACACGAGCTTGCTAGAGAGCTTAAATCAGCGGCAGCAGGAGGAACGAAGGAGGCATCAAGGCATCAAAAAGCAAAAGACGTAGAGAAGAGTTCAATTTTTTAGCAAAAGGAGAGGAGAGACCCTACCTTATATCTAGTCAACTTTATGAAAAGAAGCCAGATTTGGACTCTATTCATATTTATGCGAAATAATTAGATATGATCTCTATTCAAATATAAACAAAACAGTTGTTAAAAGCATGATAATATAACTCCAGAGATCATCGATAGATCAATACCACATTCCAACTACATCATTTTATTCATAATGATAGAAACAGCAAGTTTACAAGAAAATGCTTGTAACTCAATTTTGCAATACTTCATTGACAAGAAAGTCGAAATTAAATGAGGACTTGGGAATTTTTCTTGCTAATGAGTGAAGGAATCCAGGGGAAAGGAATTTGAAAAGGATAAGCGACGATGATGGTGCAGTATCCAGAAGCGGACAAAGAGGTTGATGAAACGGATACAGATATATAACCCCTTTGAAAAAAGATAAAGATGAAACTGACAAAGAAGCAGGTCTAGTAGACACTTCGGAAAGAAGTTCTAAAGAAGGAGCATCACCATTACTGATAGTAAAGTGCATACAATTGAAATTTCAACAGTTGAAGAGCGAAGATATGATTCCTTGCTTTCAGACTGGGAATAAAACGCCAAATTCCTATCTGGCTTGGACAACAGTTTGAAAAGTTTACAATTTGCTTAAAATAAGGAAAAGAAAGCTAAAATATATGACCTCATTACAAGTTTTCAAACACTGCACAAACAGAATGCTTACTTATTTTCATACAAACTGTAGAATTGTAGCTTGGGTTTGAATCCTGGTTTGATGGGGATTGCTTGTAATGCTGCAAGCATTATGCAAACTTACAGACTAATCAAAACATACATGACCTCTTGCATAGTTTCCATTCTGCTTCATGACAGCCACATGTTTTACTTATCTCACTCTGAAAGGGTGCCAAAACCAGGGGAAACTGGCCCCTTGGCATTTTTTGCATAAACTATTATTTTTTCACTTTTTCCACCTTTCTCCTGAAAAAAACTGCTACTTGGATGGAATGTGACATTGCATAATGCCAGCAGCTGCAATAAACTAGATTAATTTTATGGACGTACTCTAGCTTAAATGGCTATGTCATTCATTTCCACAAACTTATGAGACTTTAAATGCTCGCACTTTTCAACAAGACATTTGAAAGCTGGTTCCATAAGGTTTCGCATTTAGGGATGATGAAAATATTATTAAAAGGACAGACGAAATGTAGGAGCAAGTAAATGCTATCGCTATTTGATTTAAGGATTGGAAATTGATCTAGTAAATTCGAAATTGGCTCTAATGCTGCAAAATTTTGGCATTCTTGGAAATGACGGACCATCATAAATGGAGAATATGAATCTCAACAAAATGAAAGATTTATATTCAGTCCTTCATACGACAGGGTAAAATTTTATTGTTTCCGAATTCTTTGCACAGAGCTCTAAGGTCTTAGCTAGCCTAGTGCTATTTCTCTTTATTATTATCTTTTGAAGCGAGAAGAAATAAATGAGCCGGTCGCTACTCCCATGATGACTGCTTTAAGTTAGAGTCAATTCATTGTATGCCCATCTCATCGTCGTCTGGTTGCAGATCTTTCTATTTTCTTTCCCTATTTTCTCAGACAATGCTCTATGGAAACCAAAATATTTTTCTCAATCCAGTTAGGCGTTTTTGAAACCACCAGCAGCTCTGCCCTATCAAACCCTTTCCAAGTTATGCTACCAAATCTATAAGTCATCTCAACTTCCAATGGTATCATCAGTCTCGGAAGTGCTGATGTACAGAGGGCGACGTCACCTCTTTATTTGTATGAAGACTGAAGTGGTTGTACAGGCAGAAGAATCGAGAAAATTCTTGGTGACTGGCTCTAACTGTAAAACAGTAAAGTGTGTAATTTGTGTAGGGCATGGTCTAGATCAGGGTTCACCAATCTCTTGGGCTTCGGAGCCAAATTCCCTATACAACATCCTTGCTGGGGTAAGATGCATTGACGTAACTAGGTTTTCTTTCGGCAGTATATAACATTTCGACCAACGTTTTAGTCACTGCCCAATGAATATTACATTGAGGTCATTTTCGATAGAGGTGTTTCCAAATTATGTTTTGCGTTTTGGGAGAAGCATTTTGTGCTTTACTTTATGATGACACTAACTATGAAATGTTAGCATAGGATGGAAGAAATCACAGTAAATAGGGGTGTATGCTTGCCCCCAGAAAAACCTTTTAGGACCATGCCCTCTTGAATATTGGAAAACGCTCCTTTTCAAAACAGATTTTGGCTTGTTTTGAGCATTGAAATTTATTTGGAAAAGGAATAACTTATCCTTCAAGCTGGCTTAACTGAATTTTGCAGACATAGAACTAGGAAGGGAAGAGTTCCACCGACTTCTTCTCTTACCTGTCGAATGCTTGTACATCAAGACCAAAAAAAAAATTACATAGAATGTACTGAAGACTCTTGTCACTGCGTTGCAAATTGTCAAAACAAAGAATGTTGTTACTGCGCATAATAATGGAAACAAAACAACAATATCTTTGAAAAACACCAACTAATGCTCATGCATAACTTGGGCAGTAGATGTTGGTCACCATAGAAAGCGAAGAAAATATCTGGCTGAAAACTCCTCTTTCTATCGTGCGAAAGTCTTGACAACACGGGAAACTAAAAAATTACTTCTTAGTATTAACTATGCCCGACATTTGACGATAGCTAGCAGGAATTCAGACCTCATAGTAGTTGTATCAAAGTAAATCGATTTCTAGTGAGGCTCCATTGATAGCTAGGGGATGGGCTCTTTTCTTGCATGTGTCTTCATAAGAAACTTTGGAGTTAATTCACACAGTCATATAAGAAATTGATAATTACATCTAGAAAACAGCATATTATTAGTACCCTAGATAGCAATCATTTCTCTATGTTATTATCTCCAAAAAAGTAAACAGAGCAAAGGGGCTGCACCCACCAGCGCCCCCTCTCCTACACCATTGCACCACACACTTCTCAACATCTATGCCCTGGCCAGATACTGGCAATAAAGAGTCCTATTTTGTAACGTGCAGTTCAGTTTAGCTTGTGCTATTGGTAACATGAAATTTCCAGGGTAAAAAGACCACAAAATGTAAAGCAACCATTAGCACTTGGTCAAAACAGCAAATTACTTCAAAATAGGTGCAACTTTTCAGCCAGCACTGGGTTGGATTGGATGGTAGCTGGGGGTGGATATAGCCCCGGAGCCAGAGGCAGGTGATCCCCGGTCTAGATGATAGACAGAATTATGGCCAGTTACCATAGATGGGATTGAGACCTCACTATTTATATGGTAGAGGACGAATAAAAATACCCCTTATTAAAACTGATGATTCCCTTGACAAATATGACGCTATTCCTTTTTCTTAGACTATGCTGGATTACTCTGTGACAAATTGTGGTATTTGTGTTGATGCATTCAACAAATAGATATATCGTAATGATCATCCCAGCAATACCGAAATTGGTGGCGTTTGCCTTTATTTTTGTTAAGGCTTACCAATTAAGAGAAGGACTGGTCTAGAGTTGTTACCTGAGATGACTTTAAATGAGATCACATTACCGCCTACGAAGCTCTTTTTTGGGACCTTGTACTGTATCCCAAGCCAGAATAGTTGGCAGTTTGAAGCATTCAATGATAGATTGCAAGAGGCATTTGACAAAACGAAATTCCATACTCGCCATGCATAATCTTAATCTCGCACAACCGCATTGCAAGATTTTAACAGGCGATTTTAACTGCAGATCTAATATATGATGAACTAGAGACATTGAGCAACCAGTAGGTAGTGCTTTGGAAGAATGTCTAGAAGCTAATGGTCTATATCAACTGATTGAAGAGGCAACTAATATACATAGCGAGAGAAGCTCTTGCATAGACTTAATTATTACTGATTAGCAAAAGTTATTTCTTGTATATGGTGTTAACCCCTCCCTGGATGTGCATTGTCAGCACCAAATTATCTACAGAACACTCAAAGTTTCTTTACCATCTCTCCCTCCATATAGAAGAACTATCTATCACTATTCAAAACTGATGTTCATGTGATTAGGGAATCAATTTCGAGCAATGATAGGGCTTCTTTGCATGATGGACTTCGTCCAGCGGAAATGGTTGATAAATTTTGCTAATGTCCTATCTGAACTGTTTTCCTTGGACATACCTAATAGGGCTTCTAAATTTGATGACAGGGACCCACCGTGGATGAAGCAGGAATTAAAAACTTTCATCAAGCCTAAGCATAGATTATATGTTAAGTTTGTGAAGAGAGGCAGATATGTGGAAGACTGGAACCATGTCAAAAATCTTCAGAATGAAACAACTAAGATGAGTATTAATGCTAAGAATGAATACTATTTAAACCTTGGTAGAAGGCTCTCGCATAACTTAAACGGTCCCAAAACCTATTGGTCTATACTTAATAAACTTATCAGCAAAAAACTGTGACAAATATACCCCCCTCCTTGAAAATGGTAAACTTGTAACAAATGTAGAAGCAAAAGCAGATGTATTCAATGAATATTTTGTTGCGAAATGCAGAGAGGTGGAAACTGGTAGTACAATTCCAACATTTATTCCACAGCTCCTAATGCCTTTATCAAATATGAATATTGATAGAGACAAAATGTTCCAACGTATTACCTCATTAGATACTAATAAAGCTCATGGATGTGATGGATTCTCTGCAGCCATGATTAAAATTTGTGATCAATCAATCAATTACAGGAACTTTCTGTTGCATTTTTGAAAAATGCCTGGAAACAGGCTTGTACCCCATCCAGTGAAAAAAGCTAATGTTGTTCCTGTACAGAAAAAGGGGTGCAAGCAAAATAAATGTAATTATCGCTCTATACCCCTCATTTCAATCTTTGGAAAGACATTTGAAAAATTGCCATTTGATGTCATTTATGATCACCTCTGCAAAATGATTTGATATCACCTCATCAGTCAGGATGTCGTCCTGGAGAATCCGTTATCAACCAAGTATTACTGATGACATACAATAATTATAGAGCCTCTGATGAGTCTCCTAGTAGAGAAATACGGGTTATTTTCCTTGATCTTTCCAAGGCCTTTGACAATGTCTGGTATGTGGGTTTAATACATAAGTTGAAAGCCAATGGATTGGATGGAAATATTCTTAAGATTTTGCAAGATTATTCGATCGATAGGAGGCAAATATGTTCTCTTGAATGGGAAAAGTTCTAATTGGGATATCATATCTGGTGGTGTATCACAAGGCTCTGTTCTTCATCCCATACTTTTCTTAATATATATCAATGATATAGTTTGTAATGTAGAATGTGTATTAAATTGCTTGCAAATGATACATCCTTGTTTATGAAGGTTCGGGATGTAAATGAAGCTGCGCTTGACCGAGGAAGTTGTACTTTCTTGTTGCATTCTTACATTAGGGGGTGAAATCATATCCACAAAAATGGAATATTAGCACCTTGGAGTGATTCTTGATTCAAAACTAAATTGTAAAAGCTGAATTTTTAAAGTCACATATGAGCAGCTATTTTAAAAGCGCAAAGAGGTATTGAATTGTTGAATTATTTTTCAAAATATGTATCAAGGGAGGTTTTAGATCAAATTTATAAGCTTTGTGTTAGACCTCATTTGGATTATGGTGATATTATATACCATAAATATGATCCAGATAAGCAACTGTACTTTACCGAGCATTTGGAGCAGACGCAATATAAAGCAGCACTAGCAGTCTCTGGGGCATGGAAGGGTACCAATAGGTTGATGCTTATTGAAGAGCTTGGATGGGAAACGTTATATAATCGAAGGTGGTATCGGAGACTATGCCACTTTTTTGTTCTTTATCTTTATCAAGAAAATCCCGAATATCGAACTGTTAAGTATAATTTAAGAAACTCTCGCTATTATGAACGGAATTTAAGTAGGACGATCCGCTTCTCTAATTCTTATTTTTCTAACACACTAGATGAATGGAAAAAACTAGATAAGGTAGTTCAAGGATCTCCCTCCATTTCAGTATTTAAGAGAACTTTGTGGCAAATCAAAAGATCTATAAAAAGCCCAATCTACAATATTTGTGATATACAAGGTGTTTAAATACTAACAAGGCTTCGAGTAAAGTTCAGTCCTTTGAATGAGCATAGATTTAGGCACAATGTTGAATGCTTGAATCCAGCGCATATTGTTGGAGCAGCTAGAGAAGAAACTGAACACTATATCCTGCACAACCCACAGTTCTGCACTTTGCGCCAAACTCTCCTTGGTCAAATATCAGATGTTGGATTTGATATAGCTAACATGTCTACTAAGGATCTTTGTTGTTTGTTATCGTATGGTAAGCCTAATGGAAACACAATTGTTAATAGAATGATAATAGAAGCAACAATATCCTTTATTAAATGTCCTAAATAGTTCGCGTAACTATTTTGGGGCAACAACAGCCAGTCCTTTCTCACCTTGTGTGTAGTTGAGTTTCCTCTTCTTATCTGGCTCATGCTGAGAAGTTGAAAGTGGCACTCGTAGTGAGGACTCGGTGACTATACGTCTTTCCTCACTGCGAGTGTTCAAAATGAAAATGAAATCTTTGTTTTATCATATTTCTTTTCTTTAATTGTAAAAAACAGACCTTACCATGTAAATACAGCTACAGTGAATCATTCCTCTTAGTATTAAAGATTAACGGGGAAAAGATGGAGATGGTGGGATCCCTGAAGCAACTCCTGATAGAAACTGTAGGTAAGAGGGCAGTATTTCTAGGATGAGTAGGCCAGTTGATGATGAACATGATTGGAAGCAAGGACGCGTTCTAATAGTGCTTTTCTGAAAACTGGAAATAGGCCCCTAAACGTCGCGACATGGAATGTCAAAACATTATACCAAGCAGGAAAATTACATACGAAATGAATAATACTAAATTTGACATATTTTGAATAGCCGAGACTAGGTAGACACACAATGGAAACATTAAGAAGGATATACACGCAATAATTTATTCTGGAGGCCAAGAACAGATGGTATAGCAAAGACAATGATTGATTATTGGGCAATATCAAACAGAGGCATTATGGTGAAACTGCAAAGAAAGTAATTTGATATTAGCATAATACAAGTTTATGCACCAACTCAACATTAAAGCAATGAGGAGATTGAACAATTCTATGAATAAGTGCAGCAAGTCATCAAATACACCAAAAGAGATGAAGGTTTTTCTTGTAATGGAAAACCTTCGTGCAAAAGACAGAATAGAAGAACTAGAAGCTGTAGTTGGAAGAAATCGAATAAGAAATGTAAATGAGATAGGAAATAGGTAAATAGAAATTGCCATATCAAGAATCTAACCATCTAAACCACTAGGTTTCAACACAACCCCAAGAAGTTTACATTTGAAAAAGCCCTGGTGATGTAGTAAGAAATCAAATAGATTATATCATAATACATGAGGGGTTCAGAAACAATATAAGGCAAGCTAAAGTTTATCCTGGAGCAGATGTTAACCCTGACCATTAACTTGTAGTAATCAAACTAAAAGTGAAGTTGAAAAAGATTGAGAAAGCACAAGGGAGAGAAAACTTCAATTTAGATTTTTCAAGAGAACACTGTTTTAAAAGTAGACATAATATAGAAATAAGAGCCGATATTAAATCCTAGAACAAGATAGAGCAAGAGGAGCTTGGGCAAACTCCTAAAGACTAGAATGAAAATTTAGAGATGGTGTGGAGAATTTTTTTCTTTTTATTTCTCGACATTACATGGGAGCTTATAGTACTGATAGTTTTTGAGAGAGAAAGAGGTACAACCTGACCATGACAGAGATTGGAGAGTTGGTATCTTAAATTTGCTTTTGCTTGACTAGATTTGCCTTTGTTTGTTGCAACTCTATTGTGAATTTTGATTGGGCGAAAGTGAAATGTAACTTCATGTTGTGGGAATCATCTAATTCTTCACAATGGAATGAGCAAAATTGAAGAACGCAATGCAGAACACAATACAGAACTCAATGAAAGCCATACTCCCTAAGAATTAGAACACCAAGAAAAAGAAATGGATGGAATACGACATCTTGCAGAAAATGGGACAAAGAAGACAGTACAAGAGCAATGGCAAGGAAAGGTATAATGAGATTAATAAAGAAATACAAAGCGATTTTAGAAAAGTTAAAGAGAATTACATAAATAAAAAGCCTAACGAAATTGAAGAAATGGGGAAAAAATTCAGGTTACGAGAAATGCCCAGCAAAATAACAATAGTTATCAGTAGAACAAACAGGAATCAATGTAGCTGCATTGAAGACAAAGTGGCAAAATTCTAGTTTTATAGCATACAAATAGCGGAGAGAATGCAAAGAATGATTGTGGCAAAGAATGCATGATGAATTTATATGAAAATGAAAGAGATTAAATTCCTCAATTTGATGTCAAAGCTAAAGCAAACAAGGTTAAGGAAGAAGTAGAAAATTTAATCAATATGAGGAAGAATGGTAAAGGAACTGGACCTGATGAAATCCCAATAGAAGCCCTTAAAGTTTTAGATTAACATAACCTGAAAGTAGATACAGAACTATGTAATACATTATGCAATAGAGGATGCATTCCAATAGATATGAAGGAATCAATATTTGTATCTCTTCCCAAATAGCTAAAAGGTCAAAAGAATACAGAATTTCGAACAATAAGCCTCATAAGTCATAGAAGTCGGTTTGGGAACAAGGAAAGGCATTTTGAACTTGAAAATAATTGTCGAAACAGCATTAGAGATAAATGAGGATATTTATATAAGTTTAATAGATTAAAAGAAAGCGTTTCACATAGTGAATCATTAGAAAATAATAGAGTGCTTATCAGAAGTAGGAATTGACGACAAAGACTTATATATAATTGCAAATATGTCCTGGGAAAAGACAGCCGTAGTAAGAATAGGAAGTGGAGCACCATCCGAATTCAAAATTAAGAAGGGAGTAAGGTTCGAAATTTAGTATCTTCAAGCTTCTTCAACTTGTACACAGAGAAGATATTTAGAGAAGTAGAAGTTATGAATGAGGTTATAGTGGATCTAGTTCAAATAATCCAGTTGAGATATATCGATGGCACTGCACTACTAACATTGAATGAAAAAGATATCCAAGACCTTTTAGCTGAAGTAAATGATGAAGGAAAACCTTTTGGGATAGAAAAATTGCTATAAAATCAAAAACTATGGGAATTAGCTGTTCAAAGCAGATACGGGGTCTAAAACACCATCTGCAGCCTCCTCGTTGCAGATCCTGGAAGCACTTCGGGTGACTAATGCAGCAATGGTAACTCACATGAAAAAAATGTCCTACAAAGGTTTGAATACTCCTATACGAACCGACAGGCCCTCGGCACCAGGGGATTCTGACTCTTTGTTCCCTGGTGTAAAATTGGCTAAAGGAGACACGGCTATGCGATCCAACTTGCCCCTGGCGCCTAAGGGCTGTGACTCTCTGCCCGTAGGTGTACAATCAGCAAAGAAAGTCAAATCACTTGAGGAGAGACTACGAATTTGTACATTGAATAACAGAGGCCTCCAAGAAACAGGAAAGCAACAAATGATATGCGAAGAACTAGACAGACTAAATATCAATGTTATGGGATTATCTGAAGCCTTTAGCAACGAAGAAAAACAGTACAATCGAAGACCAACAAAAGGAAACAATAGAACATACCGAATCTACCAGTCAGCGGGCGATGAAAGAAACAGGAAAGGAGTTGCGTTTCTCGTTGATGTAAGATTAGAGTGTTTCATTGAAAGAGCTATAATAAAAAGGCATACAGCGATTGAAATGAATATTAAGGGCAAGAACAATACGGTGGCTCTCATTCAATTTTATATACCCGATATCTCTGTGAAGGAAGAGAAAGTTCTCGAAGCATATGGATTAGTAGAGGAACTAATGGAAGAACTTAATTGCAAGAAAAGCAGACAAGTGATCGTCATGGGTGACATGAATGGAGAAATGGAAAAGCGGCAATAATTGGAGCATATGGACTATTTGGAAGTGGAGAAACCAACAGAAATATATAAATTTTACTGGACTTCTGCATGAATAAGAAATTGAGATTGAAAAATACCTATAAGCCTGTGAAGGAAAGGAAGAGTTTTAGTTGGATAGCCAATCATGGAAGCGGAAAAGCCTTATTGACTACATAGCAATAAATGAAAAATACTCCAAAACAGTCAGCAGATGTAAAGTTGTTCACAAAGTTGACAAATTATCTGACCATTACCCTGTTGTAGTGACGGTCAAAATCAAAATGGCAAAACCAAAACGATATACCAAGATGGCACAAACAGATAGAGAATGGTTGAAGGATGAAAACAACAAGAGAATATTTCGAGAAGCCACAATCACAGAGACAAATGAATTCACATGGACAGAAATTTCAGATAGAATACAGAAAGGAGCTGCAAAAGTAATGCCAAAACAAAAAAGGGAGAGAGGACAAAATTGGATGACAGACGAAATGTTGGAACTAATGGATGTTAGACGGAAAGAGAAAAACAAAAAAAAAATTAAAGACATCACAAGAAAAATTCGACAATAGTGCAGAGAAGCAAAAACTAGGAAAGTAGAACATATTTGCGACCGAATACATGACCTAGAAAAAAGGAATGAAACCCGGAAAATGTATCTCTTGACAAAACGGTTGGCTCCGAAATCAAATATGAAAGATGCTAAGTTTTTCCTAGCAAAGAATGGAAAACATCTTACCAAAGAAAAGGAAAGAAAGCAAAGATGGAAAGAATACATGGAAGAGCTGCATGGGCCAAAAAGACCTGGAATAACTCATGTTGATGTTCAAAATTCAGCAGAAAATCGGTGATGTTACAACAGAGGAAATCCTGAATGCAATGAAATCATTCAAAAACAACAAAGCTACTGGTAATGATGAAATTCCAATTGAATATTTGAAAAGCGTAGGAGAAGATACAAAGGCAAAAAATAGTACAAGTGATCAAGAACATATACAAAGGAGATGAAATTCCTTCAGAGTGGATGGAGACAGTCTTCATTGCTCTCCCGTAAAAGCAAGGTACTGCTAAGCGCGAAGGACATCGAACAATAGCACTGGTACCTCATGCAATGAAAATCCTCAACAGTCACATACAGCAGAATATCCACACATCTAATTGAGCAATTCAACCCAATGCAGTATGGTTTCAGACCAAAAGTAGGAACAATTGAGAGCATTACTACCTTGAAAACAATACTGGCGAACAGATTCAACAGCAAGCAAGATACCTACATATGCTTCATTGATTTCCAAAAAGCATTCGACAGGGTTGAACATGATATTCTGATAGACATCCTGAACAAGAAAGCAATTCCAGCCAACGAAATTAGAATAATGAAGAAAATATACGAGAATCAAATTGGCTTCATGAAGGAAGATTCTGAAAAACAGTACCCAATTGACATAAAAAGAGGAGTGAGACAAAGATGCATTCTGTCATCAATCCTCTTCAATACATATGCAGAAGAAACATTCAAGTTGATGAATGAAAACCTTGGCATCCCCTCGCAGATTGGAGAAGAATATGTCGCATCAGCTATGCCGACGACACTGTCCTCTTGAGCGAAACTGAAAAAGGAATAAATGAAATGCTTGACTATATTCAAAGAGAAGGTAAAAAGTACTCAATAGAAATGAATGCAACAAAAACAAAAAGTATGATAGTCACAAACAAAGGACACAATATTGTTGAGGCAAAAATCAGACAAGAAAGAATTGGGCAAGGGAGAAACTTTCAATACCTAGGTGCTACTATTGATGACAACTTGCAAACTGAAACTGAAATAAGGATCAACATTGCAAAAGCCAAAAAAAGTCTCTGGAAATACAACGAACTGATGAGGAATAATCCACCTATGCGAACAAAAAAAAGCTGCTCAACACTGAAGTATGGTCGATTCTGAAGTATGGCTCAGAAGTTTTTTTCGCTTACAACAGCTCTGAAGAGGAAAATAACAGCTTTCGAAATGTGGTGCTACCAAAGAATATTGAAAATAAGCTGTACTAACATGATAACTAATGAGGCAGTGCCTCGGCGGGTTGGAGAAACAGAAGCAAAGTTGCTAAAAATGATCATAAAAAGGAAAATAACATTCTTTGGACATATAGCAAGAGCATCAGCCGGCCAGGAATTAAAAACCATGATAGAGGGAAATGACAAAAAGATAGGAAAAGGAAGAAGACGAACATGGTGCATAGATGACATAAAAAGCATCAAGCTTGCAGAGAACAGGAACAACCGGAAGATGCTGGTCAGATCAAATTTGAAGGAAACTAAGTCCATACGAGAAACCAACGATCGTCATCGGTCATGGTGAAGAAGAAGAAGAAGAAAGCAGATACCAAACACCAAAATGTCAATTAAAGGAACGCCTATCAAGCAAGTCGAAAAGATTGTATATTTAGATGATAGAGCAACAGTAACTGGAAAATGTGATACAGAAATAAAATGGAGAATAACAACAGGCAGATCTGCATTTGCACCTATATACAAATGCTTACTACCAGAGAAGTTAATCTAGTTACAAGATTGAGCTTATCAAAATGTTACATCTGGTCAACCTTGCCTTACGGATGTAGAACAAGGACATTATCTAAAGCATTAGAAAAAAGAATTGAGGCATTTGAAATGTAAGCACTTAGACAAATTTTTAAAATATCTTAGACAAAACATAAAACAAATGATGAGGTATTAACCATAGCCAAATGCATAAGAAGTGGTATTAATCATCAGAAAACTGCAATATACTGATTACATAATTCATAACTACTCATTACAAAGATTAATACTTGAAGGCAAGTTGAATGATAAAAGGAAGCGAGGAAGACCAAGGATAATATGGATATATGATATCAAGGGATGAATAAACAGATAATACAAAGAATTCGTGAGAGGTGCACAAGACATGAAGTTATGGAAAGCTACGAGTGTTGACTTTGTGGGGAATATTCTTTAGAAACTTATAGAGCCCTGCTGTCCTGCAGAAAATTCCCTGTGACACTAAAATTTTCACGTAGGTAACCAGTATGATGCTACTCACAAGAAAGACAACCTCGTATCTTCTCTTATACGATCTGAAATTCTACTAAAACATACCTGTATTTAAATGTTTTACAAAATGCCCTTGGTCATAGAAACCGGGTCATATCTACAACAAATATTACGTAATCTACTAAAACAAGAATCAAATTTACGCACGAAATAACACAACATCAGATAAAGAATTAAAAACCTTAGCAACCAAACAATCAACACGCCTTTGTAATAGCAGCGTGCTGCGTGACCTATGTCCCTTACCTAATAGTTCAGATTAAGTAATTACGTTACTTTCTAAAAGAAGAATCAGGCTACACACGAAACTAAACATACGGGATATTAAAGGATTAAAAACCTTGGAAACATAACACTCAACAATGTCGTACGATGACCGCAAGCATTGTGACTAAATTATCGCTTACACAATGGTTCAAATTAAAGAATTACGTAATGTCTCAAACTTCACCACAACTTGCTGTGAGCAGATAGCACCTAATGATTGAAGGGCAAGGAAACTAAAGCTATCTGTGTTCATGTTGATAGCAGTCTAGATTGGAAGGAACACATAAAGCGATATCTTTTAAAGTACCAAGAGCTTTGTTTATTAGAAATCATGTAAAAAGTATTCTCCTTATTCAAGGGGTTCCAAACTAAAAGTGCAGCGAGGGGGGCTAAATTATAGGAAATATTTGCACCATTACTTTACCACGCCAATTTGTGCATTTATGACATTATTCCTTAAAGTAGGTATTAAAGGAAAGACAATGGCAACATATAGTTCCTCTCTCCTCCTTTGGCAAGAGACAGTAACGTATACTGGACAGAAGGGACTGAGCCCCCTAAATACTTTATTAATTTTAGCAAAAGAAACTGAGCCACAGAGCACTCTACCAATACAAGCTTGTCCTTCTAGCTTCAGTGAAAACTTTGCACGAGCCAATCATCGAGAATCCCAGTTGAAAGACTGTTTGCAAGCTTTTTGGTAAAGATTCTAAATTGATGGCCTCTAAGTCTATCAATGTGCTGGCTTAATTTCAAATAGGTTACGTACGTTATTTTTTATTAAGTTATGACAGGAGGCCTCTTGTACATCAGTAAAACTAAAGATAAATCTTCTTTACATATGTAAAATGCTGATGATGACGTGACGAGCCTTGCATAAGAGTATAGCTGATTAGTGATGTAGAAGAGGGGAGCATTGGGGCGCAGCCCCCTTGCTGTGGCTTGAGGTGGGGTGAAGCCGCTATAACCAGTAATTGTCATGGTCGTTAAAGGCCATAGTTGACGGAATCTTTACTTGGAATGAAATAGTAAATCAAAAACTTGTGAGACATGGTTAGTTGACACGATTTAAAGCATTGAATAGCTCTCTTAATAAAATACTCTTGCAGTTTCCATTTGGAACTAGGCGAGCGAAGTTCTTCGCTTCTTATAAAATACATGTATTAAAAGCTCCAATTTACTTCTGCACCATTGCATGCAATTGTAAAAATTTTCCAGACGAGGCGCCTAGCCCACATGATATTGTAAGGGGGACACAGTCGGGGACTGTAAAAAGTTTTCAGACCAGGCCCATAGCCCACATGATATTGTAAGGGGGACACAGTCGGGGATGTGCCATTTCGGCATGGGGGTTAATGGTTCACATGCCTCTTCAATGTGTAAGAAACTGGAGAACAGCTGGTTACGATGGAGGAGATTTAGTATCCAGTAGGTCATGTTGATACTCTGATATCTTTTAGTGATAGTGGGCCAAATAGTCTTGGTACATGTCTGGGTGTGAAGATGATTGTGGAAAATGACAGAGAACATTTACAGACCAAGACAGACATACTTCTGTCAATGAAGCGAGGAAAAAAGATAGAAGGAATTCTACCAAGGGGGTCTAGCAATAGACAAGACGCAGCTGCCTGCAATAAGTTGGAAAAGAAATCTGTTCGGAAATGAGAAAAACGAGGCAGTGGGTGCTTGCACCCAGAAAAAACTTTATGTTCATGCTCTCTAAAACCCCAACACCCCTTCCTTCTTTCTTATAAGAGCACTTGCACGTAATTTTATCAGCAGGACAAAAAGGTCTAATGTGAAACTATTGAGTGGCCTTACACCTAGGCCCACCTTTGGCTATGGGCGTGATCTTGACTGAGATCATGAGATGGAATTGATGATGAAGGTAATAATGATAATAATGATCAAGTCATCTTAGCTGGTAGTGAATTACATCTCAGCGCTTCTCAGATGCCTGAGGGGGGGCATTTTCTATAGCGTAAAAATTTGATATCACTTATCAATGAAGAAACAGAGAAAAAGGAGAAGAGACGAGACTCACGTTATTGAAGCAATGATTATGTTACAGTTTGTCCTACTCAAGGACGAAGTCGTATTAGTGTGCCTCCATTTCTTGTTGCCTTTTTACTACTGAAACAAGCGACAATTCATTAAGTACAAACAGCTATGTGAGAAAAATATGGACCACGAATGTGAGGTATAATCTTTCATTTATTTAAGACTACGCTATTTTTCGCTGAGCCTCGTTGTTTTTGAACTTTTTTGATTATGAGAGAAAGGCTATTATTAGATCATTCTTAAGTCCTGCAGGTGTAACTTCACTTTGTAATCAAAGAAATATATTTGATGTTTGTGTTGAATTTTTATTTCACCATAGAAACAAGAGTGAAATAGAACGATAAATGTTGCATTGATAAATATTGCATTCTGAATTCAAAAGTTAATTAAAATCAGTATTTGCCAACTCAAAGCACAAACAGTCCAAAAATCTTCAGTCCTGCGTTATTTAACATACTCTTCAGATTCACCGACATTAAAGTGGCTTGGTATTTTACACACCTCATATTTACAAATGAATAGTGTTTGATAGTTCTCATATTTTGAACTGTGCACAATTTAAACTGAAATCAACTTTCAAGACATTACATTTAAGCAAGCCTTTTGACATCACCAAAATACGTGGCATCTTAATGAACAAGCCTATCTGAACAAATTTTGATAAAATAATATTAGCTAATATGATAAAATAGTATGGTTGAGAGGCTCATACAAAGGTTGCTGACATCGAACATTTACCATAGAAGAAATCTCATCGCAACTAAGACACCAAGTGGGATAGATGGCTAACAGATTAACATGCATGTGTGTGTTGAATGAACATGCTTGCAAGCATTTATTCAAAATTCTACTGGATGCATTATGTCCGGAAACCTTCCCTGCGCTGTGGCACTCTTTGCAGATTTGCACTAGCAGCTACGCTTCAGGAACGGGTTCGGTAAGGTGCTGATTATTTGTGTACCAGTGCCTGATTCGAGCCATTTGTATTTCTGCAGGGACGTGCCACTCCAAAGTTTCATAAAACTGTTGGTAAGGTCCCACTTTGCAGCTTACACATTTGTCCCTAGCCTCTGAGCTCAACATTTTGACTGCTTCCTACTTCCTTGCATTTGGCTATTGTGCTGAACTGTATTTCCGCCCAACACTAGTTCTGCTTTCAACTGTTTATTTTTGTAACGAAGTCAGGTATTCAATTCAACTGTTGCTGGATTTCAGCAAGTCACGCTTATCAAGCCCCACACTTAATGCCACACCCAGATAGCCACGCCCACGAGCTTTTGGTTGAGCCCTGGTCAGATGTCTCCCTTGATCCGCCCCTGGATACTACTATTATTAGCCTTGATTTAGTCATTCTCTGCTCGAAATGCATACTGATTCAAAAGTATCTGGAGTGCATTTCTGTGTTGAGTCAGGATGTGCTTTGAACGGAAAAAGGTGCTAATTAAAAATTAATTTGGTATTAATTTTTTTAATTATTTGGCTGAATCAATCCGCTCATTCAGTCAGCCGAGTTCTCTTATAAACTATATTTCTAGGGGAGGGGGAAATTCAACACTGAGTAAAAGTGTCTTTTGACAGCTCTTTCTGGTAATTTCTCTCTAGAACAGGTTATAGTTAGCCAGAATTGAAAAGAGCTACTTTGTGCCGGAGCGTACGCGCACAGTATGCAATGGAAGCAGTCCTAATTTGCATCAGGATACAGGGGCGGATGCATCCTAAAATCTGACTGAGTTCCAACAGCTTTAGGGTCTTGGATGAAGTAGAGTTGATATCAAATTTTAAGGTCAAAACCTGTACACACTCCTGTAACCATTTCTAAAAGTATGAGTAAAAATTAATATATATCATGAGCGGTAATTCACTGAGAGAAAGCCAGCCTAACTTGTGAAATCAAAAAATACCACATGAAATCACGAAGATCACAAAAAAATGAAAATTCACAATAGTCCTGCAAAATATCCCAGAAAATTACTACAATATCTTAAGTACTGTTTTCAAGAGTAATTGAATCCTCGAAGTAAGCACTTTCACACATTTGAAACCACAATCAAAGAAGGCCTATCAACGAAAAATTCCTTCATTAGTCCTATCAATTAGGCACGTTTATTATAATAATACCAAAATTTTCACTAAGCCTTGACAACAGTGGCGTGGAGAGAAGTCAGAGGCCCATGGACAAGAAAAAATACCAGCCCGCTGTGAGCGAAGCGAGCAGAAAATTTACAGGGTCTAGAAATTACCTTTGGAAAATTACTGCTTGTTTAATATGAGGCCACCCAGACTTTCAGCCATTAGGTGTTATGAGCCCCCCTCGACTTTAAAGCCTTGGAGAAATTTGCCCCCTGCCCCCTTTTATGTGGCGGTAGTTTTAATGAATTTGAACCTTAGAGTATTCTCCAAATATTCTCAAATATCAAAGGTGTAACTGTGCTCAAAGTCAAAAAAGATATATTCATATCTCAATTACAAATGTTAATCTAAAAGCAGTATTAAATCTTGCTGAAACTTGAGCCTTGCAAAGAGAGTTTTATTTGTCGGCAGGAAGAGACTCAAGTCACGATGCCTTCATTCCATTTTCACTTTGTTCCCTTATCATATAATCGGATTTAAAATCTCTCCGCAGTTCAAAAGCACATTCAAAGCCCCATATTGGCTTGAAATTCTCTTCCAGATAGCTAGGCAACTCCTTGATAACTATGAATCTATTAGGAGCCAGAACGCATCTCAGGTCGCCATTGTAAACAAAATGTAGAGTGCTTAAATCAAAGACACTTGTAGACAATGGTTGACCAATCAATAACGGTTACCTTTTACCGATTTGTTTTGATAGCCTTGACTTTCGAGTTCCACCGTTGTTCTCTGACTAGGTTACATCCGAGTTCCAAATCCGATGCCCAAGCATTTTAATTCCGTTACCTAGATTTCATTTCCGAGTTCCATGAGTTGAAAAGCGTTGTCCACCACAGATAAAAATTATCAATGCGCTGCGCACAGTTCATATAATTTTGTCAATGGGTAGTTGTCCAAACAAGAAGTCACGAGAAAACAGTCGTGATGTTGAATTTTACGCGAAGAAAGTGCTTAATGCAGGTGATTTTGATGGAATCAAATCTTTTTTTTTGATTGAGTTCTGGGCAGCAAGGAACTCAATCTGGATCCGCCTCTGAGATGAGTACCCCCATGCGTCTAAATATCGTTCGCATTGACTTCATCTTCTCTGTTTGAAACACATCCAGAAGTAATAGCATCTGGAGAGTAAATCTCTGCGTAGAATCAGGAAAAAGTCGCTGGTCAAATATTAATTTGATATTTAGAAGGTTTCTTTAATATTTGGTTTAATCCATCCGCTCTTTCAGTGAGCCAGAATCTCATATAAACTTTGTTTTTTAAGAGGAGAGGGGGAAATTTCAACTCTGAGCGGAAAATGCCTTTTGGCAACTCTCTCTTGAACTGTCTCTCTAGAAATCCAACATCTTCTATCATATTTGTAGAAATCAGACCTGCCAATTTCCCTCGGTTTTGACTGCTTTCTCCTGGTATCCTGGTTTATAATCGTTTCTCCCGGCAATAAAAACTCCATCTTGCAGAGGTAGATGGATCTCTCTCTGCTATTTCATTGGTCTTCTGACACATCCTTTGTTTTCTGCGATTTATTAAAAATATTTTCCGAGTTATAGTTGTCATATAATGATCACATTGACTTTCTACATGACAATAGTTCTTCTTCATGCTTTCTGAGTTGCTAATATGGTGTGACACCCTCCACGGACTGAAAATCATGAATTTACTGGGCAAATTTGAGATTTTCAGCAGTCTAATCTGCAGACAAAACACCTGCTCTACCATGTGTTTTGTGTGGCCAGCATCAAGGCCAAAATTGCTAGGCAAAGACACTGTATTTGCTTAGGCTGCAAGGGAGGGGTCAATTTACACTATTTATGAGGTGTATCAATGTCTGTACATGAACGTGCAGCCGCTTTTGGCAATATTTTGGTGCGCTACTTTTCATTTTCGACACGCAGGCACACGTAGGCAGTTTTCTTCAAATATTGTTGACGGAATGGCATTCTGCAGCTAAAAGCTAGTAGCCAGGAGAGTGGGCGCAGAGCCTTCTTGGAGTACAAGAATTTGGCTAAGTCCATCGCTTTTGCATTTGCCTAAGTAGACTCTCTCATGATAAGATTTATTTCTCAAAGATCAAACTTTTGAGCTTTTCCAATTCGTGCAACGCAGGTTAGAAAGCACGATAATATTTTCCATCCCAGAATGAAGATCACTCATATAACCAAATCTTCCTACTACGCAAACGAGCATTTTCTCACATTCCAGAGAGAGTGATTCAAAAACTTTTTCTGGGGGTAAGCCCCCAGACCCTCAATTGTCTCTCAAAGAAGTCCATACCTTGGTAAGTTAAAAGTGCGTCTCTATCGATGACCTACATTTGAAAAGTAGTTTGTTTGTACAGGCAAACTAGGGGGCCCTGGAGGTCTCTAGACGCTTGCCCTTTTCAACATAGCAATGAAAGTGTCACAGTGACGATCTCCGCTCCTATTAGAAAGACAGATCAGACGTCTGCGAGGAAGATCATTGAGTAACTAAACAGGAAAATCCACTCTCTCAGACTGAGAACTGTTGAGAAAACAACATAAGATAGGACGTAAATGACTTCACCTGAATGAAAAGGGAGTGAGCAAACTTGCCTGTAATTTAATTGCTAAATTGCGTAGTATTTAATGTTGCTTTTAGTCAGTGTCATCACCATATGTTATCTAAAAAAGTTTGGCAATTGGGCCCCTGAATGTTAATGGGCCTTGTAGGCATTTGGATAAGGTTCAGAGCATGTGAGTTAAGCTATATATACAAATCCTTGCTCTAAACGAGACCAAATTTGATAGTTTATACCCTAAAGAGCAAACTCATATACCTTGTTACTAAGAAGTACGCCATGATAGATCCTGTACTGGGGGATGGGTCTCAACCTATATCCGATGTTCTATGAAGTTCAGACATCGATCTGACATCCCAGCTCAAGAATTAGAGCTCATATGTATTGAAATTGCGCCCGCAAACTCACGTCATTTATTGTTCTTGCTACCAAGTGATCTTGTTAATGTATTTAATAGACTTGAACCTGGACAGGGAAAATAATAATTTAATACTACTTGGTGACACCAATTGTGATCTTTTCAATAGAGCAGTTGGGCTCATTACAGAAGGTAATGCAAAGCATATATGTAACCTCTATGAACAATTTAGCTTTACACACCTAACTGAAGAACCAACAGTTTGGTTACACTCAGCTCAGCAACTATGATAGATCATTGCTACAACTTTCCAAAGGAACATCATAGAAGAAGGGTTTCACAAAATTTCTTTAAGAGGTCATTATATAGTATACTGCGCACGGAAAAAAATGGATCCATGACTAAAGGCCACAAAATGATAAAAGCAAGAAAGATGAATAATTTCATGGAAAGTAAATTTCGTGCTGATGTAGCTAGTGTATGTTGGAGCATGTGGTCAATTTAACGGACAATATCACTTCGCTTGTAAATGATTAGTCAGCAATTTTCTCTGCATTAGATGAAAAACATGCACCACTGAAAGAAATGGGTATATCTGAAAAGTACTGCCCTTGTGTAGATGGGGATCTGAAGAATTTGATGCGTACCAGGGATAGGTTAAGAGCAGCTACTCTTAAAAGTAGGTCCCCTATAATAAAGGACTCTAAGGGCTCTTATAGGCAGGCCAGAAACAGGTTCAGTTTTTTATATGAACAACTAACAAAGCACCATTACAATGATAAGTTTTCCTCCAGTAAGGGGAACTCAAAAGGCATCTAGAAAAGGATTACCGAACTTTTAAATAAAAGATTAAATTCTGTAATATAGATTGTCTTATGGATTCTGACAATGTCACGTAACGCGCACAGAGGATATTGCTAATATGATGAACAGCTATTTTTGTTCCATAGGAAAAGAACTGTCCGGTAAAATTGATCATTCTTCAAATCCTCTTCTATCTGGGGACTATCATGTCAAAAATAAATCTAAAAAATTTAATTTTCGGCTTGTTAAGGTCCAAGATATCAGGGGCTTACCCACTAAAGCTAAAGCATCAAAGAGCTTTGAGCATCACAATATATCCTATTTCATTGTAAAACTTGCTCTTTCTTACATTGAGAATTCTCTGGTAATCATGTTTAATGCATCTATAGAAATGACGATTTTCCGGATGCATGGAAATCAGCCAGAGTTACTCCTATTTTTAAGGAACGGGACAGGGATGATAAGTCGAAGTATAGCACCATGTCGGTCTTACCAGCTATCTCAAGGCTGTTTGAAAAAAACTGATTACCGATCAACTGTGCCAGTTCATGGATAAAATGGCTTATTCTCTACTGATCAATCAGGCTTTCTACACCTACATTCCACTTTAACGTGCCTATTAAAACGCATCGATGACTGGTACAGAGGATTTGATCTAGGAAAACTAGTTCGTTTGGTATTCTTTGATCTCAAAAAGGCCTTTGACACAGTTGACCACAGCATTCTCTGCCAAAAGCTACAACATTATGGTGTTCGTCAGCGTGAGCTTTCCTTGTTTATATCATACCTGTCCAACTGGAAATGATGGTTTTTAAATCTATCAATGATGTTGGAACAAAATACATGTATGAAATGCTCACAAGAAATTCACATCTCACTGAGCGCATTCTTCGAAACACTAACACTGATTTAAGGCTTCCTTTGAGAAAAATGAACTGTGGGGCAGACAAGCTTCTCATACAGGGGTGTCAATGTGTGGAATAGCCTATCAACTGAGTGCAAAGAAGCAAGATCATTATGTGTCTTTAAATCTTTTTTAAAGTAGATTTATATCTTTAGCTTTATTATTTTTACTCTCTTTTGTTTGATGCTGCATATATGGCGTTGTCTTTTACAGAACTCTTTATTTACTTATTTCTACTTTGTAATATAATTACCATAAGTATTTTATTGTATTAGATTGTAATTTTATATCCCTTTTAAGGAGGGCTCCTTGAAAACTAGCTATGCTGAAGGGTAACCCTCCTAAAATATGTCAAATGAATAAATGAAATGAATGAATGAATGAATGACAGAAATTAATGAAAGTACCTTTTTGTAGTGCACTTTTTCAAAAAGAGCGTTCTCTTGACATGGAAAAGGCTTTTTCGTCGAAAAGCTTTTTCTGGGTGCTTTGCCCCCAGCTCCCCGTCTTCCCTTTCCTGCCGTAATAAGACATGGCAATAAGAATCATTTCCCTTCAGAAGCAACGATATCAGTAGTACCTCCTACAGTAGTTCCTCCAGTTATGAATCTGAAAAAGTATTTGAAGCCCATCTCTTCTTCAATAACGTTTTAGCGCTAATTCGACCCCTGACTTCCAAAATTGCAAGTTGTGCGTCTTATTTACTTAGAAAGATGGTTTAAGAACAGCTTTGGTTTACAAAATTTGAGCTCACATTCCTTACTCGGCAGCTGGAGACCTGAAACCTCCGCAAGAAAATTTTCAGTTCCGCCCTGCTTTCTCATGATTGTATTTATCATAAACTACTTGCAGAGTACCATCTTTTAACAGGAACATTTATTCTCATAGGAAACACCTGTGATCACCCGGATTTTTACCTTATCTCCCTGCCCTTTTATAGAAAATATACAGAATCACTATGTTCTAAGAATTTTAGGGTGACATGACTGAGAAATCCAATACACAGTTTTTTATAGAAAAAAGTTTATAAGGAAATGAGGCTCGAATGGTCAAAATCATCAACTTTCAAAATTTAGTGCTTTTATTGGCCAAACATAAATAATTCATCGTTATTGCTTTCAAAATTTTAAAGATGGGATTTAAATTCAGGTATGCGACATTACTAGCAAAAATATAACCCTTTTTAGCCAGTGTATTTCAGTAAAAGGTAACAAAGTTTCAGAAAATCTCAGGCTCAATTTCGGGAAAAGTTAGAAAAGTTGAGACTCAGGCAAAATGATCGTTTTCTTATAAAAGACGTCTATTTCTTGTAGAGGTAAGAATCTCTGTGGAAATTCCTTAACCACAACCATTGAGCTTTTACGATCTCATCCATCTCCTCCTCTTATGTCAGGAATGTTTTGGTTTGAAGTTATCTAGTCCCAATTAATGTGAGAAACTAAGCTCTAGGCTGTTCAGTAAAAATGCGATTTGGAGTTGCTTAGTGAAGGAAAGTTCTAATTGATGTTATTTTGACTGACTGTTTCCTAGGGGCATTTGAATTTAGATATCTTGTAATAAGTCTTTCGGTTACATATGTCACATTAGACAACCATTCTCTACAAGGACTATGCACATTAAAGTTGAAGCACTTCATAGGGCGCAATTTGTGGAGCTACTTCAGCTATGCATTTGCACGTAATGTTCTATTTAAAATCAACAAGAGACGTCTACGGTGGTCCAGGAGTGCCATAACAAATTTGCTTTTGGTTCATTTTATTTTATTGTCATTACTGATTTATTTTGGTTTTGTTTTAGTTTAACTAAATTAAATCATTTAAATTATATTTTGTTTTTACTTAATTCAATTTAACTTCTATTTTCTTGAGATTTTTAGAACTTTCAGTTTCGTTTTCAATCAAATTTAATCTGAAACTGAAATAAAACTGAAACTAAACTGAGTCCATGGCCTAGTAGTGCCATAGCACACAATGCAATGTGGGCATTGCGGAAGTCATTTTCGAAATTCCAAACAATGAAGCAAATCAAGAATTGCAGAAGGTCGCATACAAAAAATGAATGGCAGAATGCTACTGATTTGAAAGAGACCCTTAGAAGTCTCTCAAACTTTCTGTTGTATCACTCAGTAAATTTCAGCAGAAGAGCCACGATGAGACACATGTCAGAGAGAATTCCTTTCTTCCTTATTTAATTCGACATTCAAGAGTTCATTAGTTCGACATACAACAAGAATCGATGTTATTAAGACTTAGCCGATGTTAAGATATAGATATAACTGAGGCTAGGACATAACCAGAAATACTTTACCTTGGAAATACAGAACGTTTCTAGACATCATGTCTCATCATCAGCTAATATGAAAGTGGGAATAAGAAGTTTTATAGATAAAAATGGGGAAAACAACAAGTGGGAAAATCATGTGGGAAATCACGAAAAGTAAACTCACAGGGAGACCATAAATAGGGAATATAGTAAATGCCCATATAAGGAAATATACCACCAAAGTGGTATATTTCCTTGTGTAGGCATTTACTTTATATTGTCACTTGGTAACCTAACAATTTACGGGGATCATGCAGTTCTTCTTTAATAGCTTCTTAAAATTTAGCATCTGCTAACTTTATAGTCAGCATACGGGATCTCAAAGAATTGACAACGTCGTCTTTGACTTATCAAACTCCAAGCATACTTAGGGTAATCGGCTCTTACCAAATCTAGTACTTCATGTCTTTTAACATTTTTGCTGACATAATTACCATAGTCTTCCTATATACCGGTATCATTCTGCCATTCATTGCTTTGTATGCGACCTTCTGCCATTCTTGTCTTGATTCATTGTTTGGATTTCCCAAAATGGCATCCACAGTCCCCCCATTGCATTGTGTGCTATGGCACTGCTAGGCCATGAACTCAGTTTAGCTTCAGTTATATATTCAGCTTCAGTTTGGTTTTGATCGAAAACTAAACTGAATGTTGTAAAAAAGTTAGGAAAATAAAAGTTAAAGAAAACTGAACTAAAAACAAAACATAATTAAAATAATTTAATTTTGTAAAACTAAATCAAAACCAAAATAGATAAGCAATGATAATAAAATTAAAATGGAACAAAGGCAATTTTGCTATGGTACTCCTAGGCCACCATAGGCGCCTCAAATATGATCGAAATTGAATAAGATATTGGTTAAAAGTTGGGGGGAGCAAGACTATGGCGCGCCAGAAAGGAAAGTAATACGACCTACTGGTGACTCACCAGCGACATTGAATTCTTTAATGGAAACATTTCATTTCAACTGCCGACGACCAACCGGCGACCCATTGCAGACATTGAAGAAAAGTTGAAACTGGCTCAGCTTTGTTCTATTGCGGAGCCGTCGACCTCGAGAAAGTTATATGGAAACATGATTGCTACAGGTCGCCGGTGGGTCGCTGATTTTTTCAGAAGTTTGATTGACGTCAATACTATCAAAAATAACTCTCATTACAGTTTTCTCAAAAGTCTCTACGGAGGAGAGCTCATCGCTGGTTGGTCACCGGTGAGTGAAAGATATATGGGGACATGCTTTAGTAGTGATGTCGCCGGTGGGTTGCCGGCAGTAGAAAGTTATATGGAAGCCAATCTTTAAGTACCAAAAGGAAAAGACCTGGTCAAACTTTCCTTTTGGCATGCAAACTAACAGTAAAGGCACAAGCATTTCACGCTAGTACACTAAGAAAAAGACATCCTACCGCAAATGCGGGATACACAAATTGCACTCATGATGCAGAGGTAACATCTTCCCCATAAAGTTCATCAACTATGCACTACCTTTGCAGTGGGAAAGCAAATCCAAAGATCAATATCCCTACAAAAATTCGTACCAGTTCTGAAAAGTTATTAATAGGCCACAAAAAATTACTTAGAAGGATGCATGCAGCCCGCGGGATATAGTTTGCCTATCCCTGGGTTAGAGAAAGTATGAAAGATTTCGTCATACCTTTTGAACAGCTGAAAATTTATATGTAATCGAACATTTATTCCTGCGTTGCTCAGAATGTGCTGTCTTTGGACAAACGCGTTGACTTGAGGTGTTTCTTTCAACTTGTGAAATCTGGAAATGAAGGGACTAATTACTGCTTTGATTCTTACAACTGGAAATTTTCTTCTATTGATCTTGTGGAATAGTTGGTCCTAAAATGCTTTTGACTTTCGACTGTTGTAATTTATGACTGGTAAGAGCTGAAAGTGCAGGACCAAATCCCAGGAGAATATTTACCCTTTTGAAAGAACTAACTTTTCATATGGTGCAATTTGTGTGTAGATTTTCAGTTGGCAACTGCAAATGAAAGACAATAAACTCCTAAAAGGCCGTTTGGGACATGAAGCGATCAGGTAATGAATGCAACACAAAGAGCTTTTTGTTTCATGCACACTCTTGGTACAAGTACTTAAATACTGCAGGCATGGGGGTGTAGCAACCACCAAATCTCATATAAAATTGGAAAACTGAGAGCAGTTTTTAAATAAAAGGCTAATGGAAATAACTATGTTGGGCGTTCCTTATTTTATAGCACTTAAATTTCGAACTGTCTTCAGATTTTCGGACTGCTGCCATTCCCAACTACATTTTCAAGTTTATTGGAGTCATAACCTCAGTATTCGTTAATAATAATAATACTAATAATACTAAATTTTTAAATTATTAATACTGTTAATGACTAACATTAAATCTTTTCATGAATCGTTTCGTTGTTGATGGAGAGTCATTCTTTGAACCGTCCGTGTTGTTTTATAGTTTTTGTTCCCTATTCTAGGATAATTATTTTGTTCCTTTTTTGCCAACCATATTTATTAGACGGTAGGGTACTTTTATTTTCACTTTAATTATTTAAGTTTAATTTTTTTGAGGGTGTTTCTAATGAATGTGGTTGAATCGACAAAAATTTTTTTATCTGTTTAGGGGAGCTTTACTTGAAATAGGTAGTAATTTTGTAAGCTTTGGGAGTTAGGGGGGAATACTATTAAGAGACAGAGAGTGCTTCTCGAGTCAGATTCTCTTCCTCAGCATGAAGTTCAGTAATGAAAACAATATCATTTGTCTATGGAAAAGCCCTCAGACCCCCAGTTTTGGAGACCATAACTATGAAGCCTGGGTCTATGTTTTCGGGGTAAAAAATTATGTTTTACATCATAGATCTGATAGCTTTGGCTAGTTTTTTCGAGTTGTCCAAATTGCTTTGCTAGCCTACTGTGCTATATAGAGAACAGTTTTTAACAACTTCTCCCAAATATCTTGCTTTTGTAAGCTGCGTATTTCCATCTACGGTCTTGTGAATTGGTACGGTAGTATTTAGCAACTGATATGGATCTTGAAATGATATTTGCAAATAAACATTATTAATATTGATGAAAATTGAGCTTTGATCTGATGTACATTTTGTGTTCAAATCTTGGCAAGCACCGTTGGTAGGTCATGTTTTCCATGTATTTGTAGATTTAGGCCTTCCTTGTCTACTTCGACATTTGCGTTGTTCATGGAGGCTTGATGTAATTGACATTTGTGTCGTTCATGGGGGCTTGATATAATTGTAAACATGGATCGGCTGGCTGGTCGGGTTATTTGGATGAATGCACAAAGTGCAGGCTGCATGAGAGGAAAAATCGCTAGATTCTAAATAAGGATAACATTGCAATGTCAGTTATGAAAGTACAGACATTAAAGCTGTGGATGTATCAAAAATCTTCAGCCTTTTTCAATATCTCTATTCACTAGTTTAGATTATATCTAGATTTCACAGGCCGGTATGGTCAATCTTTTGCCGGGCCGAAAAACGTAACCAGTCAGGCCCTTATTGTAAATATGGGTGTTCTTTATTGTGTGCTTTGCTTATCGATTTTTTGCGTGTCCTGCTTATAAGAAGCTAAGGCTATAGTTAGCCAGTATTGAAAAGAGTTGCTTTGTGTCAGAGAAGGGGTTTCAACACTATGGCCCATGACACCTGTCCATAAGGTTCATGGAGACTTTGTGCCCATATAATTGTATCTATATTTAATCCATCTGCTCACGCAAACAGCCAGATTCTCATATAAACTATAGTTCACAGGAAAGAGGAGAATATCAACACTCAGCATAGAGTATCTCTTTCCAGCTCTTTCTTGCAATTTTTCTCTAGAAATCCAACATCTTTTATCATACTTGCAGAATTAAACCTGTTCACTCTCCCGGTTTTGACTGCTTTCTTCTGGTCTCCCATGTTATATATTGACTCTACCGGCTTTAGAGATGCCATCTTGCAGACATATTTGGATCTCTCGCTGCTATATCACCCATTTTCTGACTCCTCCTCTGACTTTGTGTGATTTATTTAAAACTTTTTTCCGATTTAAAGTTGTAATATAATGGTTACATTGACTTTCCTTAAGGCAAAAGTTTTCTTAATGCCTTCTGAGTAACAAAAGCTGAATATATTGCTTTTAAGAGATCTCTCATGATTGTTTTTGTCATAAACTACTTGCCGAGTACCGTATATTAACATGTTAACAGGTATAATTATTCTCTTAGCAAGAATCAGTGATCTCCAGTTTTTGAGACTTTTAGGTTGACAGGTTTGAGAAGTTCAATATTTCTTGTAGATGCAAGAGTCTCTGAGGTAACTTCCTAACAATACCATTAAGCTTTTACAATTTCATCCGTCTTCTCCTCTTAAGTAAGGAATGTTTTGGGTTGAACTTATCTTTCACGATTAATGTGGGACGCTAAGCTAGAGGATGTTGCGTAGAATTGCAAATTGTAGTTGTGTATGATCATCTAAACGGAGAAATCTAAATCAATATATATTCAAAAGAGTTAGGGGTACCTACCCCTCATGCCCTCATGGCTCCACCACTTTCTATAACTTTTCACAGTCATTAGAATTAACTAGGAGTTTCGTTAAAAGTTCGAAGTAGCAAACCGATGTGTCTATGTGACATTTTCTCTGTTGTTAAGTCTTGACTCCTCGTTAATTCAAAGGAAATTAGCTAAATATTTCTTGTTTATTAGAAGTTCAAAGGAGTGTAAGATATTATTGCTAAATTACTGCAAGTGATTTAAAAGCTTTAGTGAATCTGTGGATTTGTGTATATCAAGAATCAAGAAAGAACATCTCTAATGGGATTGGAAGTATTGAATAGGATGAAATTAAGCCATTCACTTTTTCATCTCGTGGTTTGCATTGAAATTAAGCCATTCACTTTAATGAATCTTTTCGAAATTAAATATGCATTGCTATGAAGGTGGTTACAGTCAATGAATAACTACAATTTCATTTTCTGACGTATTTCTAGCAATATATGTTAAAAAACCCTCAATGCAGAAAGATGTTCTGTCTCACAATTTTTCAGGGGGCTCAGCCCCTGGTGGTATTGCACTGGTCTGGTTAAAACCCCTAGGCCCCGCGTAGTTGGCACCATAGATGTCAAGAGATACTTCAGAATCACTGAATCTCCTTTTTAGGTAATGGGATTACCTGGTGCTAAGAATTAGCACTGTGGATTGAAGATTGACATTTCGGGAGAAAATGTGCAATCTTCCATACACTGCTCCAAATACCATCTTTGTATTTGGCTATGATAAACGTTCTTTGCAGAAATGCAATTCATAGATATTTGCTAAGATAAACTCTCTGTGGATAAATACAAACATACTTTTATTTCCAAGCTCATACTATTACTCATATCTAAAATAATAAATGTCCCAAATTTTCTAAAGTTCTAGCCTACAATTGCAAGTAACCATTGGTTTTCAAAAGGCTGCCTGGAAATTTCGGTAGTTCTACGTGTTTTCTACAAAGATTTTCTACGAATCTATATAGACTTAGGGGCGTCAAAATGTACGAACATCATTTGAATTTCTAAATGAGCAATATCTCTTGAAATAGAGCAGAATGTTATTGGAAAGTATTTGCTATAAGAAAGTCAATTTGGAACTCATACCAAAACAACAACTGCACTGGAAATTAAAAGTTTAATGACATACCTTTATTAAAACTTTCATAAATATGTTCTTTATTACGAAACCAGGCTCAGAGACAAGTAGTAGAATATTAATAATTTTTGGCTGCCGTTTATGTCTAAGAGGTTCCTAAGCGTTTCGTAATTCAGTGAGAAAAAATTGTAGTGAAAGCAAAGAGAAAATGAATGTAGAACGCCGTTAGATGCATCTTCCTCTGTTTCTACCCTTAGTACCTGGTTTTTGATCTCTAAAACATAGAACTGCTCTGAACATGATTTCACGCAAGATAATACTACTAAATAGTGACATTTAAAAGATATCGTATCAAAATACTAGATACAATTTATGTAGATTAGATTGCTAAATATTTTGAGTACCCGTGTTGTTGTATCAATTATTGTTACTTTACTTTGTATTATCATTCTAGATTTATATTCAAAATGGAATTATCTCCTGAGAAGGACAATTTTATAAAGCTTTCCTACATTCTTTTGGACGTTATAGCAAGACACTTAAGAGAATATTTCGTAAGACTTTGGGATAAAAAGTATCCTGCTGAAAAGTGGAATGATGACGTTGCCAAGAGAAATCTCAAGATTCAGAGCTTCCTAAATGCAAGCAATAAAAAAGGGAAGCAAGATCCATATTCCCAGAAAATCTTGAATGGAGATGAAAAGGAATGGGACCTTACAATATTAATACGAGCTTTAACAGACTCTGGGTTCAATTTGATGAAAGGTTGTCGGCCTCCTGCTCAGAGAACCATTCCATTGCGTGAAAGTGAAGAAATTGAAATTATCAGGGGCATACGTAATGCAGACTATGGTCATATTTCAAGCATGTCTTGTCCAATGGCTAAATTCAGAGGCATAATGGCAAAGGTCAAGAGCGTAGCAAAAAACCTGTTTGGTGAAGATACAGAAATGGAAATCTATACGATTGAAGTTTCTGCAGTCACACCAGCAATGAGAGAGCAAGTCAATGAGCTCCTTAAGGGTAAATAATTCTAATTTATACATTTAAATTAATGATTGCTTCATGAATGCTATCTTCGTCATTACCTATGGTTCAATTCTCTTTGATTTGACTTGAAGTTCTTATCCCTCTCAATAATTTGGCAATTTTGGCAATCATGTCGTGATATCGTTCGCTTTGAAATAATATTAAAGTCAAGCTAGCAAAATTCAGATCTGCTTTGTCTGGATTTCAAAGTGTTCCGGACAGAGTTACTAAATCAACTTACTTTCCTAGTAACATAGATCAAAATACTTTTCATGATAGAGATTTCCTAATCCGGATACAAACATAAGCTGGACTTCATTTTGAACATGTACATCCTAGTTATTCACATTAATATTGATAAACGAAGGATCTTACATATGTTTCATTGAAGAAAGCTATACAAGCTTGTACGGGTTTTGGAAAGTATTGGAAAGTTATGGAAATTTATAGTGGCAAATTCGTACGGTAGTGCGTGTCCCCAGACATTGACTGACTATAGTTCTTCACTGATGCGATTTCAGAGGACACGAAAGACTAAATAACCCTCTTATAGAGGAATTTGATATTTTTGATTTTCGAGAACCAATCTAGAACTTTCATCCTTTAAAACGTTTTATATATTGGATAGATTTAGGGGCGAACCGTGAGTTATTTGAATTTAAAACTACTTTGAGGGAAAATGCTGTGTTGTAGTATGATGCTATCATTTTAGTTGTCAATACGGACATTGCTTGAACTTATTATGGTAGTTCACGTACTTCATACTTTTGGAAAATAAGTGGATGTTGCTGTTGCGCTTGATAATGTGAAATAAACAGTGTTATATTTGAAAAAATGCGAACTATTTCTCGTGCATAGCGTGGCTGGTTGACGTTATTTGCGAATGGAAGTGAAGACAATGTGGTGCAACAGCTGATCTATTTGTTTTGCAAAACGTTATTGAATAAGAAGGAAATAAAAAACTACTTCTTAATTGCTACTTATTTGCCTTGCCTTTGATAACATCCTGTTTAGAGTTTGCTCAAGAAACTGACAGCTTATGAAGATTGCTGGTGTCAGACCCCATATACCTCCAAAATTTACGACCTTTATAGTGTCTTGTTGATAAGAGATATGATAGTACTATCTGCAAGTTCCATGACATGCTGTTTATGTTTCAATTCCCGTATGAAACTAGAAGGCATTTTCTTCAAATGTAGCTCAATTTTCTATGAGGCACAAATTTATAGTCTTTTTTGAACTGAGGACAATATGGAAATCTAGGAACCCTGCTACTCTTAATTTTAAATTTTCAGTGATTTGTTCCATATGATTACAGGTTTGAAAGATGACTTTGAAGAAATGAAAAAGGATGTTGAGGAGATAAAAGACAATTTCGGCAAAATGGAACAGGAAGTTGTTAAGTTGCATGCAAGCATGAGATATTCAAAGTTGCGTATGTGAATAGAATAACTTTCCTATTCCATCAAAGTGCTTAATTTTTAGAGTTCAAAATTCATCATTGGAATCATGGAAAACTAGCACAACTCATAAACCACATTCCTCAAAATGGTCAACAATGATTTTTCTTCGCTTACACTAATGAATTTTAACTGTGTGATTTGTTGCTACAATGACCAACAGAAATGTAAATCCTTTTTGTTAGCTAGTTCCCTAGAAGATAATTAAGATTAGAGGGGTCACAGAAGCATGATTAGGATCACAGGTTAGCTGCAGACAAAGATAATACAGTTTCAATTGGTTCAGTCCATTGAACACTAGAATACTCATTTTTTCCAAGAATGCCTAATTTTTTACTGAGCCTCAATATTCTCATATTTGTCCAATTATGCACCTAAAATTATACTTAAATCATTCTCAAGTAACCTTTCCAGAAAGTCGTAGGAATATATTTTAGTGTTTGCTAATGTTTTACACCATCGTAAAAGAAAATAAAAGGAGAACAGAACAATGAAGTTAATCGAAATGCAAAATTATGACTGGAACAAGTAAGCATTTCACGCCTACATGAGATGATCCCTGAATTATTTTAAAAGTCAGTCTTAATTTTCAGCCCTTTTCAGCCTCCATATTCTTATGATATGTATTCTTATAAGAAAGGAGTTAACTCCATATTCATTACTAATATATCAAATATCACTACAGCAAGAAGGACTTAGCAAATAGTAATCAAATATCATTACAGCAAGAAGGACTTAGGAAGACAAAGACGTTAATAGCCTAGTAGACAAGTTGGGTGTCTGGGATGAAACTACGGAAAGCTACTTCTGATTGTGTGCTAGGGAGCCCCCTAGTCCAATTAATATCTATTGTGAGTGGTGAAATTCTAAAAGATATGAGTAAAACATGGGCGGATGCAGGAAAAATTGTTTCTGTTGCATAAGGGTGTGGTCACAACAGGGTATAGTCATAGCAGGGGTTGGTCAAAAGGAGTGGAAAAGAAAAGGAAATGAAGTCATGGAAATCTAGAAATGGTACAGGGAAGGATATACAAAAATAAGTCATCATCAATTTTGCCCTCATCCCCCTGTTAGCTTCTACTGCTCCTTCCAGGTCATAGAATTTATCAAGATAATAATATCTAATCCGTACTCTTAGGTTCTGAATAAGCATCCACTGATTATATTTTTCAAGAAATTTTCAAAATCGCCTTTCTTATTAGGGTCCCCTGCTTATTAAATTCTCAATTTTTCTAGGATAAGAAGTTTGTACCATTCTTGAGCTCCTTAAATAATGAATGAGATATATGTGACAAAATTCCGAAAAGTATTAGCTCCCAACGATACTAATTGGCGTACTTTGTATTTTTGATGGTTGTTGCACAGTCAATCCAAATTTCCGACCCCCTCCTTGCTTATTTCATGTCGAGGAATTTTCTAACCCCCTACTTATTAGGACCCCTCGCTTATCTGAGACCAAAGAGTTGGAGTCCAGCTTTTGGATCATAGTAGTAACATCTCTGTTCGAATTGGGAAAAAGTCAGAGTTGTTGTCATTTCGTCGGCCTAAATGAAGGAGCAACTCATTGAAAAATACTTAATGGAAGAGAAAGTTTCTCTTTTTGTCATTCAGTTCTTCATATTGCCTATAGAGCAGGTCAAGATCAGTTTCTTAACGTTTCTCACAACTTCTCTCATAAAACAAGCGTTTTTCTAGTGCTTGTATCCAGATTAAAATGTACTGCAAACCCATAAAGCTCGCCGCTTTCATTGTTCAAAATCTTGATTGCCGCGCAATCATCTCGTTTTACCTTACCATATATTTTTGCTGCCTTACCATTGTAAGTTGTGCCGCACAATAGATCATGGAACAAAATATGACAGGCTCAAGAAAAACATTCCTATGCCTCACAATTGATAGGTTATGTCGCAAAATCAGATAGATAATCTCTGAGCATCCCATATATGTGTCGAATGTGTCGCATGTGTCGAATATTGAAGTATGGCATTCAAAAATACAGATTCAGAATTTCTGACTGCCTTGCGTAAGGTATGTGCGACGTACTGGATCCACCACTGGAAAAGAAAGAAGTTTATAAGCCGTTAATCGTAATGCGACTCATGTTTGCGAAATTATTTTGTTTTGTGAGGCTCCGAGGCTCGCATCATTGAGCATGCAGGGAGCTCAAAATAGCACTTACAATGGACTAGAAAAAGGCTGAATTTTGATGTCGAAGGTAGTTAGGAAAGAACACCCAATCAGTTGGCCTATTGGCCATTCAGAAGCATGCAGTTAAGTAAAAACTCTTAGTCAGACTAATTTTTCTGAAATTTTCATAGTCACAGGTAGTGAAGAAAGAAAAAAAGTACTACCATCCTTTATGACATTATATTTCCTTGGGAGTTGCAGTGATCAAGTCATAACTTTTGACACTTTATTAAAAAAAATTCTTCTGCTGATAGTGTAAAATTTGATGAAGAATATTTCCCCAATTATTTTTGGCCTACCGTTTTCTTCCGGTAGCTTTTACTTGTATTAGCTATTGTCAAATTTGGTGAAATCATAAGGAGATGCCAAACTCCCCACTCCCCTCTTAGGAACAATAGGTAATTGCTCTGCCCCTTATTATGAAAGACCTCTTTTTATCTTCAATGCAAATGCTAAGCCAAGAGAACAGAAGACTTCATTAAATGTAGCGCGTCTAGAATTTTCTTGTTATCCTGTTAGGAATAATTTGGATATCTCGTCGGTTTTAAGGGCGTACTTGCCTTTACTTCAAACTTCTCTGGCCTTGAAAAGCGCAAGACTTATTAGGAAATTAGTTACTGTTCATATTGTTTTGGAAGGTAGAAATGACAAAAACACCATAGCAAATTTCTTCAGTTTAAAATCTTTTTGTAGGGTCTTTAATCAGAGTATACTGTAATAATCTAGCTAGGGACCCACGATCACCTACCTCATTATATCTCTCTTCTATATAGCATTTTATTGTCACAGATCAACCTCAATCTTAGATTTATGATCTTAGATTGTCCTTAGATTTAGGGGCCTCATAGCAGAATCGTGAAAACCTATCCAGTTCTGCTGAAATCAGTACTGTGTTTGAATGAAGTGGTACACATCCATGCAAAGAAAATATCAATTCTTTCAACGTTCATTCATTCTGAATAATAAGAAACCACAACGTCTATTTTGGGACATAATCAAATTTTAGCTCAGGATCCTGATAGCCATAAATAGAGCCTTGTCCCCAGCTACTTACTTCCAGCGTTAATTTTCAGTGCATGCCCATCAGTTGCAAATGCTTTTTTGTATTTTAATTTTGCATTCTTTTTACAGTAATTGACTTGTTTGCTTCCAATGAAGGTTTTGGCAGAACTGTGAAAATATACGGTCCACTCTAAAAAGGTTGAATATTCCAAAGTAGCATAATAAGCTGATCATTGACCTTTTAAGTAAACACTAAGGAAATATCAGTGACCTTCGTTAATAATTCAAAGTAAAGGCTATTGTTCTTTGCTCTAGCTGGTTATCTTGCACTTTCTGACGTAATGCTTAGAAGTATTTCTATTACTATCTGTTATTTACGGAATCATCTGATTTTAGAGCCCTACACGAAGAATGATATTGGTGAGTTGATTTTCAGATCATTTTCATGTCGGGTTTTGTCATCACATTCATCACGTCAAGTTCAAGTATATTTTCTAGTAATTAGAGCTCTGCTTAAAATCTGTTACTCTTAATAGACCGATAGGGAAATGCTCTTTTTCATTTTTAAGCATGGCCTATTTCAATGGCATTTAAAATATATCAAAGCAAAGGAACACAATCGACACAATATTCCTTTAAGATTACCTTATCGTGAGACTTCTAGGCAATTATCTGAAAGACTCAACTTTACCATCATCAATGGGTATGGTGGCCCAGCGTTTCAAGTCAAAATTAGAAAGCATTTCTTCTTTGAAACTGAACATTAAAATTAATCTGTTGATGTACAGAGGAAACTTCAGTTCTAATGCAAAAATTGTTTTCTCTTTATGGCTGAAAGTATATAAAGACAGCAAATAAATTATACTTCTTTTCAAATTGCAACAGAAATGCTTTGATCAGTTTAGCCCTGTATAGTCCACAATGCATTGCTAGAAGCAACTCCTTTGATATTGCTCATATTGTCTAGTAGAAACGCACAATGTCATTGCATAACTTCATCAATACGTGCATTATGAAGAGACAACAGATATGGGTAAATTCCACAAGGAAATTAAAAATACCAAAATGAAGCCAAAGAATAGAAATAGTAATTTCAAATCTCCTCCACATTGGATCGACACAAAGATGCTTTCTATGTACAGAAACTTAATCTACAGTTATCCCATATTTGATCACGTTTATTTTTAAATATCCCATTCGCTTGTACAAAAGGTCCATGCGTACTTAGAGCTCTCATTAAAGAGTAAATAATCTCAGTTCTTTTGAGCCTTCTAGCAACCATACGACGAATAAAAATTTGCAGGTCAGGTGCCATACCACCAAGAATCCGTGAGGCAATGCCCTTCTAACTTTCTTCAGAAGAAAAAGTATTTAGTATGCAAGATTGCAAGATATGTTGTTTGAATACACATTTTCAATATCTCTCAGCCTTTTTCCTTTGAACGCGGCTCCAGGAGGAAGAACATTTCAGGAGTGTAATATCGAAATATTGGAATGTGAAAGAATTACTTCCCCCCATTTTCCTCAGTAGGAACGATCATCCCACAACGGATTTAAGCAATAAAGAACATTGAATCTGTGGTAGGTTGGCTCCATGCCGTCTCAGCTTTCATTTCTGTTTTGGTAAGTAATGTCGGGGAAAGGCCATAGGGCCTAAAGCAAAGCCCAGACAAAGGAAAAACTGAGAAAATGAGGAAAAGTATAAGTAGAAAGGGAGAAAAGATCAAGTTTGTTGATGTTATATTTAAAAGATTACAAATTGTAGGATTCAGGGAAAGTAGTGGGAGGCAACGAGTTCAACAGTTGAGAAGTTCTAGGAATGAAAGAAGATTTGTGAGATAGAGTTCATGGATTAGGCAATGTAACTTGGAAAGAGTGTAGGTAGAGCTTCTGGTGGTTCGAACGTGCCTCACTGGATCAGGAATAATATTCTTGATTTCATGAGAGCAATTTCCATGAAAATAGCGGTAAAAATGGAAAGATCTGCAAAAAGACTACGATGAAAGAGAGACGGTGGAGAATTAGTGAGGTTTGGATTGTTGATTGAGAAGATGGAGAGAAGATTTAGGAGCACAACTCCAGACATGAGAGCAGTACTCCAGAGAAGGACGAATCTGGGATTTGTATATAGTTAGTAGTTGAGAAAGCGAGAAATAGCCACGGGCTCTAGAAAGAAAGCCAAGTTTCTGAGATGTATGCTTTGCTATGGAATTGATAAGGGGTTTCCAAGTGAGATTAGATGAAATAGAAAGACCAAGTTGAGTGGTTGAAAATGAAATGTCCAGTTTATGGCCGTTCATGAAAAAAGGGGGAAATCTTGATGATGTTTACGTGATTTGAAAGCCTGGGTTGTCTCTTCTTCATTGAACTTAATAAGGTTGTCACTACCTCACTTATCTACATTTGTCAAGTCACTGGTGAGAAGTGAGGCTGAAGTGTTACAATATGGTGAAATATTAGAATAGGCAAGGTGTTGAGGATTGGATGAAAAAGATGAACTTGAAATAGCTATCATTGGAAAAGGCGAAAATACTGGCAGATGTAGAGGAAAGCAGGTCATTTATGAAGTGGTTGAACAGAACAGCAGAGATAACAGAGTCATAAAGTACAGCTGAGTTGATAGAATGAGGATTAGACAGGTAGCCATCAACCCTAATTGCAATTGACCTATCAGATAGAAAGCTAGAAATCCATTTACTGAGGGAGTGGCGAAGACCAAGCATTGGCAGTTTTTGCAAGAAGACCTTCCTGCCCGACGTGATCAAAGCCTTGGAAACATCATGAGAGATCACTCTTCTCTCACCGCAGGATTTTAGAGCAGAAGATCAAGCATTAACAGCAGAGGCTAGAAGGTCACCGGTAGATGTGGCTTGTCGAAATCCATTTTGATGGTCAAAAAGAAGATTGTTTGTTTCAAGGAAGGCAAACAGTTGTTTGGTGATAATGGTCTCCATAGTTTTAGAGATGAGAGAAGTGGTTGCAATAGGGCGATAATTTGAAGGGTCAGAGTTGTCACCTTTTTTGGGGATAGGGATAATGTGGCAAGATTCCAAGAGGAAGGGAAAATACCAAGAGTGTAGGAAAGTTGGAAAAGCTTGGTGAGAAGAAGGGCAAGTTCAGGGGCATAGGAGTTGAGAACAATAGCAGGTATACCATCAAGTCCACTAGACTTGGAGGTGTTGAGCTCAAGAAGGACTTTCAGGACGTTGCATGTAAAGAACTGAATAGTGGACATTGTGATAGTGGATGTGCGATAGGTAGGTGCTTGGAAGTCTTGGTAATCAAGATTGGAATTGGAAGCAAAGGTTTATGCGACAAGGTTATCTTTAGATGAAGAAGTACATGAAGATGAACCAGAGTTGTTTTTCAGAGGTGGAAACGAAGAATGGCAGAAGTTTTGTGAGACAACTTTGGCTAAGGACCAGAAGGAGCGAGATGCTGTTTAACATAAGGTAATTTCATTGTTGACGCATTTGACAAAAGAGGATTTGGCAAAATTGATGGTTTTGGAGCATGTGCTAAGAGCTTGTACAAAAAAAGCTCTTGAATGTGGAGTTTGGTGTAGTTTCCATTTTTTAAAGCGGTGATTTTTATGTTTGACAGCTTTTCCATATGGTGACGTGAAGCACTGTGGAGATGACTTTTGCCAGGTTTATAGGAGGATGAAATAAAAAGATCCGTACCTAGTTGAATTGCATTAGTGATGAAGGTGGCAAAAGAGGAAGGATTGTTAGACAAGCCAGATTACCAGAGATAAGCAGTGAAAAAGTTTCGAAGAGAGTCCTAGTCAGCTTTGCTCTAGTGGAAAACATTTTGAGAAGAGGAAGATCTATCCTGGTGGGAGACAAAGTTATGCTGTATCGTGATAAGGCATTGGCTAGAGTTACCAAGAGGAGAATCTAGAATAGGGTTAACGTAAAAGTCTAGGTTTGATGTAAAAAACAGATTGAGTGTATTAACTCTGTTCCCTGAGTGATCACTGATACGTGTTGGCTCCAATATCAATTATGACAGGTCATTCACAATGGCAAAGGCCTCTGCAACACGACCAGCAGGGGTAGTGATATGTGGAGAGTTGGTAAGCCAGTTCGGATTGTAGAAATTGAAATCACTAAGGACTGTGATTTCAGAGCACGGAGATTGAAGAGTAATTGTGGCAATTGTCTTAAATAGATAGTCAAATAGAAGTTCATGGTAGGTTGAGTTAGGTGAGTGGTATAGGGTGCAAATGAATTTGTGAAGTGTGAGGTAGGGAAATTTTCATCCAGAAGAGTTGAGAACCAAGATTAACGAGGTCAAATTGAGGGAGATGAGAACTTTGTACATCAGAGCGGACATATGCACAAACACCACCATTTGGGAAGAAAGAGGAGAAAAGCTCATATCCAGGGCATTTTAGCTAAGGAAAGAGAATGGAGTTGTCATTTGGGTTCAGCGGTTTGACTGTAGTTTCGGTGGGGAAGAGTGCATAAGGATTAGAGGATTGGAGATATTGGTGTACGGAGTTAAGATTGGAGGATAGTCCACGAATATTGATTGCAAAATGAGACGGAAAAGAGCTTAGAATGTGCCACATTGGTAACTGCAGTAGAGCTAATATCTGTGTGATTGAGAGGCATAGTATGAATAAAAAATGAGTGGGTGATGATTGGGTTGTCAAAGTGATAGAGGCAGCATTTGTCAGTGTGCCTATGAAAGTTCCAATAGCTATCCTGTGGCCTCAAAAGGGCCCACCGGAGCTGTGAGCTAGGAGTGGCTCCAGTCGCGACTTGGCATAGCAGGCAGCCCGAGATTATACAACAACTGATGAGGCAGCCTCCCAGGGCGCTCCCAATGGTTTCAGGCCTCTGCGCTATCTGGCGGCAGGCTTGTAGTCCACCTTTTTCAATGGCACCCTCAGTAATAGCAAGGGATCAAATAAGCCCAACAGCTTACCACTGCAACTAATCACAATAATCTTACCAACCAAAAAGCCCGGAATCTCTATCCTAGTGCTGAAAGAGACAAAGTCACTAAAGGTACCAATAGATAGAGTGGTGGTACTTTCCCAGGTGATGAGGCAAGCTCATCTACCACTCTTAATTTTTTTCATAGCTTTTCAAATTTTTCATAGCTTTCTCACCCTTTCAATATTTCTAGTTTCTTATGAATTTCTTATCAGATGGTTTCCAAGTTCTGCTGTTATGCACATGCATGTTTGTGTAAAGTAAACACAGTTATGTTTTACACCAAACACATTTATAAATCTTAGCCAATAACAATGGCAGACCATTGAAGAGGATATCCACTTTCTTGTACAACATTTTATGCATTGATCGTTGTAATTTTGATCAACATTTGAAGCTGTCGACTACCCTTGATTTCTAGGACAGTTCTGAAATCTTTTAGCCTTTTGAGTAGTCGAACGATCATTTCTTAAAAACCATTTCCTTATAAGAAAACAAGCGCGTAATCTGTTGCATACCTACTAATTTTTTCAAGTCAGTGACTTTATATGCTGTTGTCTATCAAGAAAAGTCGTACCACTATAGTCCAATATAACTTTCTTCTGTGTTCTAAAGTAGCTTATTGCTAAGAATTTTCCATGAGACCTCGACCCCTGATCCCTGTCTTCCTTCCCTGTTTCATCAACATTTGAAAGTGGTCATTATCCGTGCTAGCCTTGTGTCTAAAGGCTAACCATATATTATGGGGACTTTGTAAAAATTTATACAGTCTTAGCTAAATTTCGAATGCATTAGTTTAAGAATATTGTGCTATTTGTCATACATTAAAACTCCAGTAGAAACCTGTACAATATTTCCAGTTTGGCCCAAACTGCAAAACTGATGTAGCTTTGACTTCACCAGACCAACTTTCAAAGACAATGCATAGATCTTGAATCTCATTGTCCCCAAATGATTCGTTACTTCTCTTCTAATCCACACTCACATGATGCGTATTTCATAACGCAAAAACTGAAATAAGCCCCGTTATAAAGAGGCATTGTTCTATGCAAGGCATTATGGACTGTTAGAATGCTAGGCCAGTCAAGAGATATCAATTCGAAATTAAACAGAACAATAATTTCTTTAGCGACTTTCACAGTGATCTCATACTACAGAGAAAAATATATTTAACTTAGCAGTTCTAAGGCGAGCCTGAATGTAGCAGTGCTCTAACCTGAAACTTTTAATCATTTCCAAATTGCTTTACTCAATATAGAATCTAAAGGCATCAAGCCACAGACATATTACGAACATCCTGATTGTGTTGGTAACCGGATCCCTAATAAACACAGACCATATTACATTGAAATACAATCAAAAAGTTGGGTCCATGAATTTCATGTGAAGACCTTCTATAGTTCTTATCTTTGCTATTTCATTTTTCCAACACAAATAAAAGGGGGATTGAGCGACGGCTCTCCTCATTAGACTGAGAAAAGTAATGCTTTCGGGAGTAAGTGTAAGGAACTGGTAGAAGCATTTGGTAGAAGGAAGTGTTACTGCAGATGTCATACATTTAAAAAAGATTTTAATTATTCTAACTACAAAGAGTATCTATGTACACCCCATTCCCTTCCTAAATATAATACAAAATATTTTTGCTTTGTGAACTTGTTCCAGCAGCTACACTAACAAATATTGAAGCCAATGCACTCGCATTCTTGTCTTAAACAGCTTTGAAACAAGGCTTTCTCTTATTTAACTGCATGTTCTAGCTGGACTTCAGAAAAACTACAACAGAAGAAAATTAACTCTTGATAATATCTTACATTGTGCAACTGAAAACATATATTAACGACATTGTCTGCTTGAGTCCTATGACAATTGCACATTCTTGACCTCCATTCTTATTCTTTTTCTCATTATTTTAAGCTCACTCAATTGGAGAAAAGACTTAGAAAGTACCTTCAGAACTTGTAAGGGCCAAACATGACCCCTTGCTAGAGCAGCAATTTTGTATTATTTACCATGCTTCTTTCAGTTCCTGTAACAAAATATTGTTTTTAATCTTGCTAGAAGGATGTACGTGTTACAAAATTAATTGGAATAAAATAAGTGAAATGGTAAAATGAGCCTCAGTCACATAGTTGTATTTTAGTTTTAAGAAAAATAAATGATAAATGTTGACAAACATGCGCCATGATACGATAAATTTTGATAAACAATATGCTCAGACTAGGTATGTGAAATCAAATAATAGGGAGTGTTTACAAAGAGCTTGACTTATGACAGGTATTTCAATCATAGATACCTGTGATTCTTTGGCGACTGTCGCTTGGGGAGGTTGTTCTGGGCACTGTTATTGCTGAATGAGAACACAGACAGTACAGCTTCCTTCCTCAACTGTTTTCATGTTGTGCCAAGTTTGAAATCAAATTTCAAAAAGTACAACGAACAAACTGTTGTATTCGACGTAACTTGAAAGAACTGTCCAAGATCACGATGTATCACATGAATCAATTTTTTTCTTAATACCTTGTTATCAGCCGGAAGGAAAGTTGTGAAAAGAGATACCTTTTTCTTCCCTTCTGTCTGCATTCTAGAGCACAGCAATGATCATTGCCAGGCATAATGAGCTAAAAAATTCGTATGTTGCCTTGACCAGGAGATCACTGAGCGTAATGGAAAAATAAGACTACTGGGCCTACCTACCTACGTTTGACCCCATCGTCTCGTTTTCAAATGGCAATGGCCGCGGTATGACAAGAGTCTATTGGCTATTTCCCTACAAATAATACTCGTCCTTGTTAACTTTTATCTCAATGAATGCTTTCTTCAATTAGTTGGCCTCGATGGAAGTTGCTTCTGTTCTACTGAATATAAACTGATTCTTACAACAACGACGGATTTTGAATACACGGTCTTTGATTAGTTCTTATCAAATTGCGTCTAATGTCTTGGCCAGCAACATAAGAAATTTTCAAAAAGTCTAGCATTTTTTGCTGGTTGCCTAGTAGGACATATCTTGACCATTTTATTTTATGCCAGAAAATATTTCTGTGGGACACAAAGTTCTTTGCAACATAGAAAGAACAGCTGCAATAGTACAAGGTACAGTGACCCAGAACGGCCATGACACAGTCTACTGTTCCACGGCACAAAATAAAACTTGTTCACGGCACAAATTTACATTCTCACATCACAAATCTATATTCCCGCAGTAGAAATCTACTTTCCTAAAGCACAAATCTCACTTGTGTACAGTACAAATCTACTGTTCCATGACGGACGTCTACTTCTCCACTGCAGAATTCAACATTTCCAAGTTACCATGATTGACAAACAAAATATACAGTTCTTACTGCATGTTTCTGTGGTTCGGGTGGATGCCATAGACGGAAGTATTAGAGAGATTTGTGGGCTCGACCCACCCTAACATTTTCTCACCATTGGGTAACTTTTGCAATGCTCTCTATTTACTTTATTTGAAGTTTATACGACTACCAAGGCTGAATTACATAAATTTTGCAATAAGTTAAGAATACTCTCTCTATCATATGAATGCCTAACTTTTTCACTCAACCTCAATATTCCTAAATCCTTCAGATTTTGAGCGTAAAAAGTTCTTCAGTTATTTTCAAGTAGTAAGAGTGCAACTTTGCCTGAAAATCAAAAAGCAGGTACTCAATCACAAAACAAAGCTAGTGAAGATAGAGGAAAAAATTTATGTGAATGCTGTATCATGACTTGAATACACAAACATTCAATGCTTAAATGAAGCTGGAGCCTTGCTGTACTCCAAAATTAGTCTTAAATTTAAGAAGTTTCGGGCTTCAATAGTCTTATAAACTTTATACCTATAAAAAAGAATGCGATGGAGAGCCCAATTTCTATCATGACGTATAATTTTATGCATTCAAGATATGATACTGCTTTTAGTTATAGTTTTTCATTATCAATGCAATGCTTCCAACAGAATTAAGACATCAACAAACATACCAATAAATTCATTTGATGTTCACGTGAAGATACAACTTTGGCACTTAAAAATGATTTAAGAATATTCTTTCAAGTGAAAAAAGTTAAGAATATTTAGGCTAAACGAACATTAGGTAGTAATGTACTAGGCTAAGAATTGCATCAAATGAAAGGCTAATGGATTTGTACACAGAGATGAACAATATGTACTGGAGGAATGAACCCTGTCATGCAATGGTGTTGGAGAAATTCTGGGGTGCATTCCGTATAGAGCCAACATAAAAGGTTGGCATACACCTGAGGTACAAAGATCAAAAGAACTGTGTGCCGATATATGCAGATTATTGTGCAAGTATGCCTAAAAGGATAGTTAAGGCTATGTCCACTCCTCCACACCGAAAGATAAGCTAACTCCACTCCTATAGCATTTGAGCTTAAGTGCATGCATACATCTTGGGAGAAACACGGTGATATCTGAAGTATGGAAGTGCATACTTCTCCTTTGGAAAAGAAGAATTCCACCCAGGTAAAAGATATTTGTGCTGTGGAAAAGTAGAATTCTATGATGAAAATAGAGGCTTTGCCAAGGAAAGGTACATTTTTGCATTAGAAAAAAGACTTGGGCCAAGGAAAACAATGTGCCTTCGTAGTTCTGCATCACTGTATCAGGGTTAGTGCTAAATATCTTTTACTCTAGGGGCAGTTTTCAAACATCGTGCACTGGGTAGGCAGGAAGTTGAATGCCACATCCTTTGATAACAACGCATATTGATCGCAATTCCCCTTTTACAGCAAGGAAGCAACTATCATGCTAAAACTGTGAGCAGTAGAAATTTGTACTGAAAGCGTGATATGGAGCAACGATATAAAATGATAAAAGATTACTCCTTGTTAGAGTTTCCTCACCCAATCCCTTTCATTTTTACATCGAATTCAGATGTGTTAGAATTGTGGAGATTTCTCCCATTCCCCTCCTTCCTAAGGAAACACTGCTGGTTCATATCTATGATTCCTACTGAAGACTGTCGCCTACTGAAATTACATCAAGGTCTAGCAATACTATTATCATCATCATCATCATCATCATCATCATCATCATCATCATCATCATCATCATCATCATCATCATCATCATCATCATCATCATCATCATCATCATCAAAACAATAACGTAAACAATTTTTCATAAAAATAAAAACTAAATACAATGGTAAACTTCACTAGTACAGGTAGCTTTCTATTGACTACTTAAATTGACAAATGTGTTAGAAGCTAGTAGTTCATAAGTTCTGGGTTACACCACTCTCTGTTGCGACAGCAGAAGATAAAATACAAAGACCCTATTGCGACGTTCATTATTCTGTTAATTATAAAGGTCGTCTGGTCAGTGGTCATTTCTAAATCCTTCATCATGTCAATAAAATCAGAAGATGATTTATCAAATAATTCAAGGGAACTCATTGGTAAATTGACAAATTTGATGAGTCTGTAATTGTCTTTCAGCTGATTTGCAAGTTCAAGAATCTTGAGTTTTTTGGATTTGCATTTTTAGGCAAATTAGATTCAAAACCCACTGTTAACTCAAATATGTAAAGACACTTGCTTTGAAAATGAAGGATGAGGTCAGGGCGAAGAGAATCGCCTGTGATAACAGAAGGAGAAATAAAACCTGGAATATCTGCATAGAGAGTAGCATGTGGAATAGACTGAGACGTCTTAGTTATGAAATGAAGAATGGAATCATGTCGCCATGTAAACGGACCCTGTGTGAGATATGTTTGACAGCCAGCTATAATATGTAAGAGTGACTCTTACTGAAAACAGAAGGAGCAATCGGATTTCGGTGATAATCCCCATTTATGCAGATTGGAACGAGTTGGCAGTGTATTGTTGCTGTACTTGGCTGTGAAGTTAAATATATTCTTTGGAAGCCTGCTCTGAACTGTTCACCATGCAGAGATTAAATTAAAAATGGATCGTTGTGAAATGATAGAAAAGAGCCAACCCTGAGATATCCTATTGAAGTCTCATTTCATGCTCACTGCCCACAGCCGTTAATACTTCCTTTGTATTTTTATACATGTCATATTGCACATTCTTAGTATTACTGGTATCTTTCCAAAGATTCCTTATAGCTTCATTAGGGGATGACTTAAATGCATTACGGTGAACAGTTTGACACTGTGTAAATTTCGTGGATGGAAGAATGATATCAAGGCCAATCGTGTCAAGAGGGAGAAGGATATTGCTGAGAGTCGAAGAGATGGGTAAATCAAACCATTTAAGGATGCAGTGAGAGACAGTATTATCCAGATGTTGAATTATCCACGTCTTAGAAAGGTCACAGACTGTACAATGCCAAAATGCCATGAAAGACTGTAAGATGCCATAATACTAATAATAAAAATAGTAATGTATTTTAACTATAGAGAGACACATCTCGCTCTAGTGTAATTGGTACTTTGCTGGCTTACAACGATAATGAATCAAATACATGTTACGTTTAGTATAAAAATATAATAGATAACAATAATGACAAAGAAAAGAAGGAAAAAGCAAATACATCAAAGACTTAAGTAGTTCAGGAGCTCTTGGTTGCACAATTCTCATAAACAATGTATAGTAAGTTCTGCGGATAATTATTGTTGATAACATAGATAATGAACCTAGCATCAAGATTGTCAATGCCACTTTCAATGAGTCAGAGAGGTTATCAAGTATACCACGACAGCTAATGCAGAGGTTAAGAAATGTAGTTTATTTTAATCAATTACAAGATCTGAAAGTACAGGATGATACTTAAAAGCTTTATGATGAAGATTATTGCTTAGATTTGTAGCATAGCCCACAGATAATTCTATGATGTAAAGGTGGGTGTCAGCTGTAGACAGATGAGCATCATTCCGAATACTTTTCCCAGTAATGGTGCAAGGAGAAAGATAGCCAAGGAGATCTGCATATAGTTTTGCATTTTTTATGAATTGCAGTGATTGAGTGATAAAACTTAGGCTGATTCATGTTGCCAAATATATTGCCATTCATTTAGGTACATCATACACCCAAAAAAATGAGGATGAGTGACTCAGGTAGAAGGCAAAAGTAACGGTTTGATGTGGCAGGAGGTTCCTTAGATGAAAGCGTTTCTTATGTCAAGATAATTTTATATCAAATTTTACTGTGTCACACAAGACCTGTTGTCAAGACGTTGAAAGTGTTAAGAATCCCGGACATATTTAAATTTGTACCTTTAACAGTATTCTTTGAATCCCTAAATAAACTAGCAACGTACTTCTTTCATAACAATTTCAAATCAAATCCTTTAATATATTCATACTAAACAAAATATTTAACTTGTGTAATGTAGACAATCAGAATACACTACAGATTGGCTTAATTAAGGTCCATTCGATATATAGGAGTGAGACCCTGGAATGACTTGCCGTTAGAGATACGAGACTCTACAACATAGCTTTTATTTAAAAGAATTTGAAAAATTAATTTACACATTACTGTGTGAATGAAAACAAAACTCTTTGCGCTCAGGTTATTAACCATTGACCTTTTTTATTGTTTACTACATGGGTGTAGGAGGACATTAAATTCAAAGAGGCTGTAAACTTTCTGTAAATCATCAGTCTAAATTTCCTGTTGTTCTTTCAAAGAATTTGCCCGGAGGAAACGGGGGTGTACATAACTAAGGGGCTGCAGTTCTCCATGCTCCTTACTTCCTACCCTTATCTTTTCATACAATGAAGGGGAAGGGACTAACATTTTTAGTGCAACTATTTTGAGGTCTCCTTCTGAGAAAAAGCTCCGCTGCATTACAATCTGTGAATGTTGTTGCTTTACTATACTTTGTTTTTGTAGCTGTGGTTCTGAATGAAGTGATAAAAAGGTGTATTATTTAAGCATTTGATGTTAAAGTTGAATATATTTGTGGGTAGCTTGCTTTGTGCTTTAGACTACAATATATTAAGTCAGCAATTTAGAGTTCTTTTCAAGCAAGATTCTAATCAACTGAAACTTCTTCTTTTTCTAGACAAAGTAAACTTTTTTGTTGTTAGCTCTGAATCTTCTATGATTTGGCAACTGCTCTATGCTAGAGATAAACATACGCAACATTAGAAAGGCAAAGAGAATCTATGGAGAAAAAACTTAAGGACAATGTCCTACACATAGAAGCTATATAATAATTTGAAACTCATGGACTCAATGACGAGTAAATGTTTTTGAGTACCTACTATCCTGGGGGTATACTAGGGAAAGGTACTGCCACTTTGTTGCCAAAGCATAGTTTGGGGTGTGTTAACAAATGGAAAATTGGCATCTTTCTCCACTGTCAGTGTAGTATTGGGTGGTGTTGTTAACAGATGGGAAGTAGGACTCAATAAACAGTATGAGGACATACACAGGTCAAAACTGTAACAATTTTGTTATATTAAGAATTGAAGTAGTCTAACAGTTATTATTCTTCTTCCAAGTAGTAAAAGGCAATTAAATGTCTATAACAGCTAATTTTTGAGCATTTCTCCAAGTGTGTACTCGTTTTTGTCTTCATAGAGCCAATGCATTTCATTCAATTAGTGTTTTCAGAACTCTGAAATCCTTACTTTAGATGAGATTTTAACAAATTTGTAGAGTTGGAGTTTCTACACAATTGTGATACATGTGAATCTTACCAAATAAAAATGGGTGGTGAAAGCTTGAAACATTTACATATTGCTCTCTCGCTATTAGGTTCCAAAGAGGAGAGGATTAAGTCAGGAGTTTGCTGCAAAATAAAGTTGTGCTTTTGGAACATTGTTCCTGGGGATAAACTCCTAATCCCCTCTTCCTCTTTCTCAGAAATTGTGGTGTTTCAATGTAATGTTAAAATAGTAACTGGTTGGGGGCTACCTTCACAAGAATTATGGTGTCATAATAATGAAAACTTTAATGTTATATTCCATCTAAATATACAACACTGTAAGCCTCACTGTACAAAGGTAGTCTACATGTGGCTACTTAGATAATACAAGATATATATATATATATATATATATATATAT
>OLMO02000324.1:16409830-16429691 GCA_900291935.2 Cassiopea xamachana
TGGCATCCTCCCTGCTACATTTGCTGCTTCATTTGTCATCAATTTACTTAAATTATACCAATTATGTGCTTTTCCTTCTTTAACCAATTTTTCCATAGCCTTCTCCGTCCTTTCCTCATATTCTTTTGACTTTTCTGGCTCCTTTAACACGATATGATTTATTGATAGCTTTTTATTACCTGTTGTTACTATTCTTGGCCTGGTCACTGTCCTTGTAATTAGCTCCTTCGGTCGGTGGTCGGAGAAGCTGTTCTCCTTCACTGTCCGCATTTTCTTTACAATCCGATGTCGCTGTTCTTGCTGGATTAGAAACCCATCTAATTCATACCATCGTCCATATCTTTGATGAAACCATGTACCTCGGTCAGGGTGACTCATAAAGGAATTGGCCCAAGTCATACCATTCATTTCACACCATGCTATTAGATCCCTACATGCTTCATTACTGGCTCCACATCCATATTTACCCCTAGCTTTTGTCGAGCTTGACTTTTGCTCTAATTTGCCTATGGGTGCGTTGTGATCTCCCCCTATTATTAACCACTCATCATGCCGTTTCAATGCTATCTGTTCCTCAATCGCATGCCTATAATTCATTATTGTTTCCCTGCCATAATGCCATAACGGTTGATATACAGACATCAGACGGTAGTTCTTGACAAGTATTGCCGTTGTTCTGTCTGTCCTCCACACTTGACTTCCGCTTTCAATCCATACGTCTGTCCAAATCCCTATCAAAGCAATAGCCGTTTTTTTACTGTGTATTATCACTGTCCTCCTTTCCTCGCCCCCTAACCAAAATATACCTTCATTGCTTGCCGTGATTTCTGTAAGCAGCAATATATCGACTTTATTCATCCAAGCGTATTGCAGTATTCTTTTCAATTGCCCCCTGTTGTTCGCTGCAAATGATGTTTTCTGTACATTCCATGTCCACACTCTTGTTGTCGTTTTGTTGTTGAAGGTATGCTGCTGGATGCGTATCTGCCTTTTCTTGACTCTTCTTGCCTTTCTTCGCTCTTTCCTTCGTAAATCTGCTCTTTTTTCACTTTGCTGAGTCTCTGTTGATTCCTTTGCTATACGTCGGTTGAGTCCAATCGGACTTAGGCCCATGACATTTTTAAGGAGAGTTGACACGCGGCCACTGTGTTCTCTCCTTTTAAGATCAGCTTTGGCTTTTGAAGGCAACGTACTACCCTCTCCAGCCTCTAAAAGACCTCATTGAAACAATTTGCGAATGGTATCATTCCACACTTCCCACTACGTGTAAGTTTGTTTCTCGGGAAGCCATCATCATCATCATCATCATCATCATCATCATCATCATCATCATCATCATCATCATCATCATCATCATCATCATCATCATCATCATCATCATCATCATCATCATCATCATGTTCACCAACATAATGTTCACCAACATAATGTTCACCATCATACTGTTCAACATCATAATTTTATAATTTCATAATTTCATAAAACATTATTTAAAGTTGGATTTACATGGTAAAACGTACTAATTGATTTCAACTAAAACTGAAACCAAAATACTTAACACATTAATATATATATATTATTAAGTTTATATATAGAAAATACTTATGTGCATAGTCTGCAGGTGCACTTATCACCAGTCCACGATTTTAATTGATTTTTGAATGCTGCAAGGGTTGGAATTTGTTTGAGTTTATCACTGAGTGTGTTCCAGAGAAGACTTCCCATGAAAGAAAGTGACTCTGAGCCATAACGTTTATTGATCTTTCGAAGTTTACAGAGGTCTTTGGTTCTTAGGTCGTACGTTATTTCTTTCCTCTCATGGAATTCCCATAGATATGACGGGTTCAATTTTTTCATTGACTTGTATATTTCAGTCATTAGTTTTTGGAGATTTTTTACATGAACAGCTTGGCTGTTGTGTCTGCTTAATAATAGTTGGAAAGAGGAATCATGGTCCTGGTAGAGTACCCGCAGACAACGTTTGGGTGTTCTGTTTATTTCAACTTTTGCAGCATCACTACAAAAAAGCCACACCAGAGAGCAATAGTTAAAATTCGATAGGATTATGGTGTTACAGATTGTTTTGCTTGATCCGGGGAGAAATGTGAATTCAACCTAGCAAAGACGATGACTTTCTGATTAGCTTTTACACAAAGTTTGTGTATGTGTTTGTTTAACTTGAGCTTGTTATCAATCTGTATCCCTAGGAGCTTTACTGTGTGTGTAGCAGGTAATTTTTTCCTCCTATGTTAAGGCATAAGCACCTTTGATCACTTAGACCAAGGAACATGATCTAGAATTTTTCAGGATTTGCTATCATTCCATTTTTTGCAAACCAGTCTAATAGAAGACCTAGGTCATTTTCCAAATTGATTACAATTTCTTGCATCGAATTACCACATGCAAATATGGTATTATCGTCAGCAAAATTGAATATATCTCGGATTTTAGGCTCATGAGGAATAAGTCATTTATAAAGACGTTAAAAATTAATGGACCCAGAACAGAGCCCTGGGAGACACTTATCTTTACTTTTTGTCGTCTGCTCTTATATGAACCTATTTTTACCCTCTGGTATCGGCTTTGCAAGAAACTAAGTATGAGTTGAAGGCTGTCATTATTAAATCCATATGCCTCTAATTTCGCTATTAGGAGGTCAAGCGGCAGGCAGTCATAGGCTTTTGATAGGTCCATTAGTATAGTTCCTATGATTCCTGATGAGTCTAAGCATCGTCTCTATAATTCTAGTACCCTAATCAGTGCATGTTGTGTACTATAGGACTCTTGGAAGCCAGACAGGATCACTGAGAGCTTATCTTGGAGGAATGGTGTTATTTTACTCTTTAGGGCTCTCTCGTAGATTTTCGAGATGGATGGTAGTATACTGATTGGCCTGAAATTGGATTTAGCAGTAGCATCTTTGCTTTTAAATTTAGGGGTGACATTTGCTTCTTTTAATTCATCTGGGAACCTACAGTTATATATTGCAGAGTTGATGCAGTAAGTTAGAAAGGAGCAAACAGCTTCTTTTATTGCCTTTAATACGCTTGTTGGAATTTTCCCACTGTTCGATTTTTTCTTATCTAATGCCTCGATCTGTCGCATGACCTCATTTGGGTTTACGTGAGAGAATTGAAATTTGTTAGTACCTTGATTTATTGACTTTATTCGTTTGATACTTGGATGGTGTTTGTATTTCTTTACTGCTCTCACTACCATTTTGTCTAGCGTCAGATTTTCATATACTTCTTTTAGAGATGGATCAATACCCATCCCATCAGTTATATTAATAAAATACTCGTTAAAGCATTCTGCAACTTCCTCGTCATTTGATAGGATCTTACCATTTTCGATTAGCGTTATTTTTTCACTCATTGGGTTGGTATTTGAGAAAAGGGGTTTCACCGTTTTCCAAAATTGTGTATCATTTTCAATTGATTTAGCTTGAATGGATTTGTAGTATGTATGTTTTGTTTTGGTGATTAAATTTGCAACTAGGTTTCTCTGTGCTCGGTATCTTTTGATATCTTCATTTCTTAGTTTTGTTGGCAATACTTTTTAGCCTCCTGTTTTTCATTATAGCTTTTCGTAGCTCTTTGTTCACATGGGGCTTATGATTGACCCTGATAATCTTACTGTTATCCATTTAAATGTTCGCCATAATAATCATCAATTTTCACTTCTGATGTCTCCTTCAGATCTCCCTGACAAATCTTCTAATATTACCCTTTTTTCTTTAAGATGAATTAAAGAAGCTATACAAAATCCAGTACCAAAAACATAGCATCAACAAAATTGATGAAAATTGCAGAATTGTCATGAAAGCAGTAAAAGTCCAAGACTTTGCTGTGAAGTTAAAGATAAGTGAAACCAGGCCTGTGGCTAACTCATTCAAAAATGAAACAAGACAACATTTTGAGCAGCTTAAAGGTATGACAGGTAAAGACATCATATTAAATGAATTACTCAATCATGATGATCGAGTTGTGTTGGTCTGTGGTGTGGCTGGACTGGGAAAGACGGTTCTCACAAAACAGATAGCATTTTTGTGGGCCAATAACGAAATTTTCACTAAATTTACATTGTGTATTATAATGGAATGCAGAGACATCAACCACTTTATAGCAAATAAAGGAGCTGATCTGAAAAGGCACCAAATATTCAGTGAATTTCTGAAAACAAAGTTTAGATATGACTTGGTTGGCGGGGAATCAACACTCCTCATTTTAGACGGAATTGACGAGCTGGAAGACATTAGCTCAAATGACTCCATGATTTGGCAACTGCTGGATGTCAAGCAAGCAGAATACACCAAGGCAAAAATTATACTTACAGGGAGACCTCATGTTGAAGGTAAGCTTGAAGGAAGAGGTAGAGACATAGGAGGCCTGCATAGGTGTGAAATTCAGGGGCTAAATGATGAGCAAATAAAGGATTATGTTGAAAAATTTGCCTCTTGCAATGAGGAAATTGTGAAAATAACTAATTCAATATATTCCTCTAAAGAATATGTCAAAATTTTATCTGTCCCAGCATTTCTAAATTCGATGTGCTGTGTTACACTTTTGTCAGATGGGCAAACTGTCAATAATACTGCCGAATTATACATTTGGGTTCTATATTTACTGTTGAAAGAACATGTTGAGAAAGAACAGCCAAGTCAAAAAACGTGTTCTCAAATTTTTGAGGAATATACAAGTGACATATGGGCACTTTGTGAAATATGTCATCAGCTGCTGAGTGAAAACAAGATAATTTTTGAAGGAGATGTTAGGTCACAACTATTGAAGTGTGGCAAGGGGACAGAGTTCCTTGAGGGACTCTTTGCTGATATTTCAGAATGTCGTACCAAGAAATATCAGTTTAAGCATTTGACAATGATGGAGTTCCTCTCTGCTGTTCACATTTGTCGCATGAAGAATCGCATAGATATTATTGAACACAATTTAAAGAATGAATTTTATCAAGTAGTGATTTTTACCTGTGAGCTGGTTGGTGGTTATAAGTATGATGGCATTATTAAAGACATGTTTGGAAATGATGAGGAATTAAAAGCAATTAATGTGGAACATTTTCTGCCCAGTGTCTTGAGATTAGTGGCTAAGCAAGAACAACAACAACCACATGAGATATTGCAATTATCAATTGAAATTATTATGTGTTTTATAAATAAGGATGTAACTAACAAGAATTTCATCATTTCAACTGTCAAAACTTTACCTTATAAGATGAATGAATTAGACGAGGGGGGTATGAGAAAGGTGAGTGCATTGTGTGACCATCTAAGCAATTCATTCCAATGTAATGAAGAAGACCTTAAGGAAGCACTCAAAAATTTTCTTTATGAGTGGGTTAAAATTGATGACATAAAATCATTGACTTGCATTAAGTATTTGCCGAATGTTGAAGTAATCCAACTGTGGAGAATGAGGATTAATTCATTTCAAATTCAATGTGAAGCCAATGCAGTTGCAAAATGTAAAAGTGTCAGAATTCAATGGTGTGAATTAGCTGATGAAGAGCTTGTGGAGAGTATGGCAAAAGAAGTTCATCAATTGGATCATTTATGGATAGAATGTTGTAAGTTGAATAAATGCAGCTTTATTAATATATGCAAGTGGGCATTGGCATCAGTTCAGAATTTTCGATTATGGTACATCGCCAATGTTGAACATTCATGGTGGAGAGAATTAGTTGATGCCATTCAAAAGTTAAAAGACAATAACAATGGGATTTTCACAATGAGGGAATTGAACATAAGAGATTGCACTCAGAAGATGAGTAAAGAAATGCAGATGAAGGTTAGAAGGTTTACTAATTAGCTAATTGCTATTCTAACTATTCCAGTTTATAAATTTATGCAAATATTTGAAGTCATTTGCTAACTTGATTAACAATGAACTTGAAATATATCTCACATGCAGTATAAAAGCATGTTTGGTTATCATGTGCACAGTTTGTTTTTACATTCAATTGTTAAGATTTTCATTGTTTTTCAAGTTTAAATTGTGCGCTTATTGAAATCGTGATATTATGTGTTGTGGATAGTTCTAATTGTATGTTGCTTGATTTTACCAATAACAAAACAAATAAAATAGTGAAAATTTAGCTTTTATGAGTTACTAGGTATTTATTGTACAGCAACCATCCATAGCTAGAAAGGTGGTAATTTTGATAAAGGGGATCAGTTACCCATCAATGACAGACAAGTAAATATGGTTTTCCTATTTTAGTTTGATAGCTATTTCCATTGTAGCTTGTGGGGTATTGACATATTTGATAATAACAATTTAACGTTGCAAGTTATTGAAGATTTTAGTTTTAACTGATTTTTAGTTTTTGAAATCACAAAAACCAATCCTTGCTCATTGACAGAGACATAAGAATCATTCAAAAGTTGGGGGTTAATGCTTTCTAGGGAAACCCCTCGAGAATAATGGAGAAGCTATGTAAACTGAGAGGGGACACTTGAGTTAGACAATTGGAAGTGTGAGGGGCAGATTCCCCTTGTATCCACATAATGCCCACATCTGTGTTTTCCTTGGCAGGTATTGGGAGTAGGTGCAGCTACCACACAGTAATAAACAACAGAGGTTTTCTTAATTTCCTAAAATATATATGCATGTTGTCAAGTAAGATTAATTTTAATTATAGCAGTGCTTCTCAATTAATTTTTGCAAAGTACTCCCTTGGAATGAAAGAATACTTAATGCCTTCCTGCCACTTCTCACAGCGCTTATAAGTGAGATAACAGTCTATAAAAGTTGCATAAGCGTGCCTGCTCAATAGGTTCATATGCACTCCTTTAGCATTTGCTTCGTTCTCCCCCAATCTGTGTGCACTCTATTTGAGAAAAACTTTTTCATAGCTAGTGAAAATTGGATGTTGTCAACAGACAATCCCACAACCAAACCATGCTCGGGTTAGCACAATCCCTAAAGCCCCCTATAGCCTCTGAGGCCATGAAATTAACTTTCAGATGATTACAAGGAAAGTTATGTACGATGTCTGTTGAGTAGTTTGATTTTAATAGCAATTTGTGTAGAGCAATAGTATTAAACAAAATCTCTTTGCAGAAGTCCTTAAGTGTTTCAAGCTTTTTGGTTGTGTCACTGCTCCAGACTGGAAAGTAAATAGTGTTTGCTGAAGATCGTATGCTCCCAAACAAACTGCCATTCGCCCAATTGCCAATCAAATGCTCTAAATTAAAAAATATATTGTAAAAGTGCAACATTACATATGCGGAGGCGCTGTGAGGGTGGTTTTTTGGTAAAAATATCTTCCTCATGAATTACATAAACTTTCCAGTCTGGCCACTTTCAAAATCTAATAATATCATTGCCCCCATGCCATTGTCACTGCTTCTACTACATAATATGTTAAGACAATCAATTCTTAACCTTCCATGACATGATTTGCAATTTTATTGTATCCAGTAAATTCTAGTACAGCAGCAATACATTTATCCATTTTGAGTATAATGCAATTAATTGATGTACAATCTTACAAGATAGTACTCAGCTACTTAATAAATATCCATGCTGAGTATCATTGTAATTATACTGCAACCTCCAGTAAACATATTCCACAATGCAAATATCACAGTGCGTTTGATTAAATGTACAACATCCTCCTCTCTTAAGACTCCAGTGCAGTTCCATATGGCTGAAGTTCTCCACAAAACTGCGTCCTTTCTTTACACTCCCTGTTGTCGCTGCTTCTAATACTTTCACATTAAGTGAAGAGGAATAGGATTTTCTCTTCTATATTAATTCTCATATCAAATATACATGTAGAAGTTTGCTTACATCACTGTTTCCATAAATTGCAAAGTTTTACTCCACATTTGAAGTGAATATATTGCCATAAAATGTCTTGAGTACATATGAATTCTGTGAATTCAAATCCATTTCTTAATCATGGGTATATTTCTCTGTAATAGACATTTCGCTGATTCATGCAAGTTGAATGACCTTTATTATCTTTTATTAAAAGTTCTTTCTAATGACTGAAGCTAAGAAAGAGTACTTGTGACTATAAGATTTGCAATGATGTTGTGATTATGAGATTGGCGCGAATTATGTATCCGGGCTTCTAGTTGTTTTAATACACTTGCAGCTGGAGAATAACGTTTCAGACGTCTACATGTGATTGAACACATCAAGTGTTCAATTGTGAATTTGCTTTTTCACAAAATCCCTGCTGTATCCTAAAGCCTTTCTTGCCAAAATTTTTTTCAAATGCACTTCTATAGTGTGTGTGCATGTGTGCGTGCATGTGTGCGTGTGTGTGTGTGTGTAGTGTGGAGTGTGACACCTCATTGGCCTTGCAAGCTGTGGGAGAATTTGTATGACATCTGTCTTTGCCGTATGATCTGATAATACATGTGGTCTCAGAAAATCATCAAGATTCTTGCATATTTTGCCAAGACAAGTGACTTTCAGTAATGAATTTGCTGTATAGTAACCTAACAAAATCTAGTAACCTTACTCTTATTAAAAGTGCATTGTCCTCATGCGGCTCTAAATATTGTGTTGCATTTAGGAATGACATCCATTAATTTCTGATAACATTGTTGGTGCAAGCCAGTCTTTGTTTACATGTATTGAACAGCTGTTCTTCTTTTAAGCAGTATCTGACGAATCTTTTTTCAATCACTAGTTGTCAGTCCTCTTCTAGAATATAGAATCTAAGGAAAGATTGCCAATGAAAGGTCCTCTTTGTGCTTCTCCTTTACCAGCATCCACAAACGGCCCTTGTTACTCACTTAGTCCTAATTTCACCTAAGTGAATATATGCATTTGTACTACTGGGAGATAACTGCTCATAACTTTCTATATCTCCCTCTACGATTATTGATTTTCTTTAATTTTCTCCAAGATTTCATGCTTACCTAATTGCTTAGGATCCTTGCTATGGGATGGAGTTGGTTGCAAAAATTAGCGTAGGAGACGAGGCACAGGCACGTACCCCACTTTCCCAACACTCACTCGTGCAATGTTCTCCCATTCATGTAACTTGGTAGACCTTTTGAACGCTTTGCAAATCCAAATGCTCACATCATATCCTTAGAATACATCAGCTCATGAGAGGGTTCTTTCATGCAAATGAAGGAGGAAAGAAGCCACCATTAGTAACTTGATATGTTGTATTTAACTGCAGCAGATCTATATTTTTGAAAGAGTAGTTCATGAAATTTTGCTTATCTTTTAGTTCACATGATATGTCAGACTTTCTTCCAAAGAAGTTTAGCAACTGCTATTAGCCTAGTTGACACTCTATGTAACCGTAACAAACCTCGGTCTGTATTCAGCTTTGTGGCGAAATTATTTGGGGAATGGTTCGGTGAGAGACTCCATTCCCAATGAAAACTTTTTTTGGGAAGTCTGAGATGTGATGGTAAATGTAGATCTGTTCTGACTAAATCGTTGAGCCTTGCATTTGGTTTCCATTTGCCTATGCAGTACTGGACTGTTGGAATCAGTAGAGCGTTTCTAGGAATAAATAATATATAAAATTTTCCAGCGATCTCAGAAGATTGAATTTAATTTTCATGGTTTCGAGGGGGAGCATGCCCTCAGATCCCTAATCTAGTTTACATTTAGGGTCTGGTGCAATATCAACCTATTTTCATCATGTAAATTGATTTCTTGTTTAATTATGTGTGTTATCCCAAGTAAAACAAGGCCAAACTTTACTTTCCAGAACACCTGCCAAGGTGTCCTTCACTCTGTGTGTGAGCTAATTTTATACAGCTTCTTGCGTCTTTGAAAGGTAATTTCCACGCCAGCTTTTCAGACAACTTTTATCAATATTTCTAAATCACTGGAAAAGCCTTTAGTGTTAGATTCAGTTATCCCTGAATGCGCTACAGTGCCTACTAGTCATTTTTTACAAAATATGGTACTCGTATGAGCACAATTGATTAATCATAGTTGCGTGATGCTTTTCAATAGAGCTGTGAGGGACAGTGATGGCACCAGAAAGAATTTGCTGTGAGGAAGTAGAGGTTTCAAGGTTTTGACAGTGAGTGGTGTGCAAGAATCTTTGCAAAGAATGCCTATAGTATTGTTCTTATAAAGAGGAAAAAACAACGGTCCCAGATTTTAAGAAGAGCTGACGATTCATAAAAACTTAGGTGTGGATTGGGGGCTAGCAATACATATTGGGGCTACAGCCACCAAGCCTCCTTGGTGCCATTCTTCGTTAGAGATGGAAAGAGTAGAACTCCTTGAGATGAAATAGAGGACGTTGATCAAAACTGTAGTGAGAATTTATTTTCCCACAATGCTATTGTCTTTAATTTGCCTGCTACTGATAAAAGTGATCCCAACCAGTAATGTAGAGAAAACTAGAGCCCTCGCACTGAACGTTATTGGAGTTTGCAAGCGTTGACGAACGCTGTTGGATCACTCTTTATCGTGCTATGGTTATTCTTTTCTCCCCCTTTATAGAGGAATCGTTGATTAAATGCAAATGAACTTGCACTTTACTTTTGGTTAAATATTCTTACATGAACATTCATGATCAATCCCTGATATTTGATGGAATACAACATTTGCTTCTGTTGCTGAAACTACAGTTATCACTCTGAGGTATTTAATGCACAAAGGACCACTGTATCTGAAGGGTGGAGAATTTGTTTTGGACAGGGATCTAATTTGATGGATAGTTTCAGAGGGCCGTCTAATACGATGAATTGTTGAAAGTGGGAGTTTCTAGTATGGCATTTTCTATTGATTTTTCCCTTTGCAATTAACATAGTCTCTTGCGGCATGTCTTATATATGCCAACCTCTTTTAGATGTAATGGCTACTTAAAGGATTTGGAGGGGCAACACTCCCACAATCACCTGGGGGTCCTAATAACGTCAAGGTGGTTGGAAAAAATCTAAGAGTTAATATGTGGGGGGACTTTATTTGGTACCTGAGAGTAACATGCCTCATCTTCAACTAGAAATTTAGTAAGACTTTTTCTTCATGGAATAGCAATATTTGTTTATATGTATCAAATTCATGCCCTATCTGGTTCTTGTACTAGTTTTTGTAAGAGAATTCATCTGTTGCCTCTTTTTCACCCCAATTTTAGTCATAAGTTGCTTCATAAACAAATTTCAATAAAGAATAGCGATGTGCTATTAACGGATATTATAGCTTCTTGAGTGGAAACAGTGGCCTCTATTAGCAGTTTTGTAACTTCGATTTAAGCACAGCTTGTGTTGATTGTTGCTTTTGCTTGCGCATTCAGTTATTGCAGAGAATTCAACAAACCACTACACTGCATTCAAATGTGTAGAGCATTGCATAGAGTGTTTGAAATTGAAGTTTGTTAATATTTCAATGAATGCAGACTAGTGATGTGTGTAACTGCCTGATATTAAGCCTAACCGAAGAAATGTCATATGTTAAATGATGTACACAGGCAAATGAGATAATTTTACTGAATATCAAGTATTTCAGGATATTTCCAAGAAATTCCATCCAATTTCTGATAAACGGCATTCATGAAAAACACTGATAAACTTGATATACGTAAACTACAACAAGCAGACAAAAACGAAGGAAATTAATCTTAATGAGAAAACTAAACACTAACAAAATAAAACAAAACGATATAAAATAAATTAAACAATATGGAATGAAGCTTAAAGCCTGCGAAATATGCATGCAATGCAATAGCAAAAACTTACATTTTGTCCCAACACTCAATGGTGGCTAAATAAACGCATATAAGTGTCCAATGTATAACCACTAATACTTGGACCAAAATGCGAATACTAATACTTGAAATGAAACCTGTGATATCTATATCTTGCTAAACTGCTTTATAAGCGTGCAGCTGCTAGTTTTTCGATTTCGAACACAACAACAACAACAAAAAACATCGTTCCGAAAACAAAAAAACTACAAAACAAAAGAAAACGACTACGCAGAGGCTTGACTGCCGTTACCATGTGCTTTTGATAAAGACTAGTGACGTCTTATTGATGCTGTTTGTGGAACCTTCTCTTTGATCAATGTCACTGCAGTTGTCAGATTAATAGTCATGTTTGCAAAACTTCTGGTAGGTCTATCCACCTATCAACAATCAAGAAATTGAATGTAAAAATATGCTAACAATTGTTAATTTGGAGGGTAACTGTAATCATTTCCATGTATGTTCAAATGTGCTCATACTCGCAGATGCAAATAAATGTCCCTCACTTATTAATTGTTCGAGTCTGTTCTAAACCTCTGGACCTTATCGAGACACCCATCATTTGCTAATTTTAAGGAAACCGAATTTCTTCACAAGCCCCATTTCATTGTTAGTAGTTCTTACGATAAATGTTCAAGTCAAATTAGCATGCTTTTGCATTATGCTTCATGACAATCTGCTTTTGGTCTTTCCGCCTTTTATAGTCATTTGAACCCTTTGCTCAAATTCCGACCCACCCTGTATATTGTGATCCTCCTTTTATTACATTTTGGAATTTGCCTCCTCCTGTTTATTAGGAACCCCATTTATTGTGCACTTGAGAGTAAGTATAGTTGCTCAATACTTTAGTTTATTTGTGTCTAAGAAATTTTGGAGTCAATATGACTTGTCCTTTTAGATAGTTTAATGTGGTATAGAGCTGCTAACTGATGAAGGAGCAGTGAAACTTCTTCCTTTGTCACATCTTTATCTAATAGAAGTTAAATTCAATTTGATTTGTCCTTGTAGATTGTACAATGTGGCATAACGCTGACATTTGATTCAAAAGCAGTGGAACCTCCTTCGCAATCAGTGAGTTGTTGTTACAGCATTTGCCATGACCGCTTCAATAAATACTAGCTGAGGGTGACCCCCTTTCTTCTTTTCAGCCATGTCTTTTGAAAATATTATTGATTCTAAATAGGCATAGAAAATACTCTGAAATCTAACGCATCTATATTTAATCACCAGCTGTTTGTCCTGATGTAGAATATTCAATCTCAGGAAAGGATCATCAATGAAAGAAGATCTTCTTGGTGCTTCTCATTTGACAGCATGCACAATTGGCATTATTTACCTACTCAGGCTAAATTCCATCTATGTGAATATAATCTTTTGTACTACTGGAAGACTACTACTCATAAATTGCTATATCTATCTCTACGGTTACTGTTTTTCTCTTATTTCTACCAAGATTTCATGCCTGCCTACGTACTTGATGCCCTTGTCATACGGTAGAGTTGAATGGAAACAAGAATCTTCAAATTATAACGTAAATCACTTCTGTTCATGAGAGGAGTTTTATCTTTTAAAATGAAAAGAGAGAGAAGCAGCAAGTTGAATCTCGATATATTGCATTAAACTGCCGCAGATCTATATTTGCTAAAAGTAGACTCTCAACATTTTCCTAATCTGTTAGTTCAAATATGATGTCAGGCTCTCTTCTAGTAAGGTTTAACTACTGGACTTTGTCTATTTGAGACTCTATTTGTTCATACCTAAGCTCTGTCTGTGTTCTGCTTTTGGGTGATATTTTCGGGGTGTGGTAGGGTCAGAGGCCTGAGCTCCTGCGTAAGAATTCTTTGGTCAGTCTGATACTTTATTCGCAAATTTAGATCTGTTTTGATTAAAACTTTGTGTTTTTCGTTTTGGTTTCTATTTCGCTATGAAGAACTGAATTGTTAGTTTCAGTAGGCTTTTCCAATAACATGATTAGATGCATACACTGCTCCAGTTATTTCAGAAGAATTAATGTAAATGTTATAGCTTCTAGAGAGAGCATGACCTGGCAACACCCTAAAGTTTTTACAATTAGGGACTGGCACAATATTTGCCTACTGTTATCATACAACATGATTTCTTGTTTGATTAAGTTATCCTCAAGACAAAATGCTAAATCTTGCTATTCAGAACACCTTTCAAGGTGTCTCTCACTCCATATTTGAGGCAATTTTGTGCTGCTTCTTACGTCCCAAAGATGTAATGTAAATACCAGCTTTTCGGAGATTTTTTCTCTATGTTTCTAAATCATTGTGAATGCTATAAATGTGGATTCTAATTATCCCTAAAAGCACTGCAGTACATATCAATTTAGCTCATGTGACTATCAGATGATGACTACTAAAGTAAATTCTCATGATGTTGACCACATATGATAATCGTACAAATACAATTAATTAATTAATAACAGTTGTGTGATGTAGTTTGATAGAACTTTGAAGGATGTAAAAGTAGGATTTGTTAAGAGGAAGTAGAGGACATTGATGACCATTGGATTTAGAGCTTAAATTCGCTCAATAATGTTGTTTTCATTTACCTGCTGCTGACGAAAGGGGTCTTAACAATTACGATCGACGAAAGCAGAGGCTTTTTCAAATTTAGGGAAGTTATCCTCACACTGAATGTTATTGGAGATTTAAGTCAATGATTGATGTTGTATTGCCTATGGATCAGTATTTCCTGTGTTATGCGATGGCTATTTGTATCACTTCCTTTAACTCGAAGTTCTGATTCAGTAGCAACATCTTTCTGCCTACCATTTTTGCTTTGACACCTCTTGCTACGCTACATAGCAACGCCAATGCTCATGGTTTCAATAGAAATCTACATGTTCAGAGGTGTATTTATAAACTGATCTTATATTCAACTTTTGATTAATCATTCTTACTTAAATTTTCACAATCAATCCATATTACTTTACGGAGTCTATCATATGTTTCTATTGCTGAAGCTTATTTATGCACTCTGAATTGCTTATATATGAGGTAGCATTGTATCTGAGGGATCGAAAGGTGTTCCTGGGCAGGGACCCAGTTTGATGGATAATTTGGAAGAATGGGCTAATGCACTCAAATTTTCAAGCTGGCGATCTTCAGTATGATATTCTCTATTGATTTAAGATTTTGACAGGTCTTAAATGTTCCAATCTCTCTCAGAAGTTGTGATTAGGTATTGATTAGGGGGTGGGAATGTCACACACTTGCACTCATGGTATTTAAATACTTGTTTCTGGATACTACTAGAAAAGGGTGTTTTATGCAAATAGAATATGCTTGTCTATATGTTATGAATCCCTGCAATATCTGGCTTTTGTACTATCTTTTTATGAGAAATCTGTTTGTAACACAAGCAGGACCACATATTACAATTGGCCAATTAACGCATGGATTTTTCATGAAATTATAACCAATCTTGCATCTTCTCCATTTTGGTCTTGTTTCTTCATTTCGCCATTTTGACACCGGGTTGGTATAAGAGAATTCATGTCTCACATCTTCTTCTCAGGAAAGTACTTATGCTCACTTGCAACAGCGCTGCTTTTAGCCCCAACTTGGCATCTACATTTCTGATGGAAATGTCCAAGCCTTAAGGTGTAACACAATCCTTTTCAAAGATCTTCGCCGTGGAGCATCACAAGTACCTAATCTACGTTCCTACTAGTGCTTCCATTTCAATTTCCCAACAAAAGTAAAGCACTTACTGTGTGAAATTGAGTAGGCATTACTTGGCAAGCGTTTCCTAAGCAGGTGCTGCAAAGTTAGAATTTGTATCAATCATTATTTTTAGCCTCAATCTTTGCAAAGATAGTAGTTAAAAGTATTGTCAGAAGAATTGTAGAAAGAGATTTCTCTTGCTCTTTGAAGTCAAAATAAATTAAATGAGGCCTGTGGCAAACGTCACTTTTGTGATATCTGTAACGTAGAAGGCAATTTACAATATTGACATTCGAAAATTTGACAATATTCCAATATTATCATTTTGAACAATGAAGATGGAAGTTTATGCTTAGAGGCGTTCTGTGCTTAGAAAGCATAAAAAGTTGATTGGATAGTTTAGGCGAACAAGTATGGAGTTTAAGTGTCATTAATTGCTACACTTTTCAAATCCACTTAAAAATCTTATAACTCTAGCTGAAACTGGCAAGTAGTACAATCTGAAGCTTTTTTCTAATGCATCTAATCAAATGATATTTCAACTCCCAAATCAAGATTGTTCTGGTGTTGGTGAGTATTTCATATATTTATCACAGAAGTCTCTATCTTAAGTTTATTTTCTATCCCGCCAAATGCTTGAGTCATACAAAGTCTTTTTTCATGACTGATAGAAATCATAGCTCCTTTGATAGTAGCATGAAAATGGGCTTAGATAGCACCATATATATATAAACCATAAAGTCTCATTCATTATTATATCTCTTGGTGTTATTCATGTTATCAAAGTGATTCTTAGTGTTTGATGCAAAAACTGAATCACAGCTTTGCAAGGCACCTAGACAAAGCCTATTGACTTCCACATAAAAGATTATTCATAACTCAAGCACATGGAAGAGAACGTACCTTAAACCAGGAAACTTCTGTGATTCATTCTGCAAAAATATATAAGCACTTTTCCCTACTCTGATGTGTATAACTAAATGCTATCCCATCTAGCAGTCGGCCAACAACTAATGACACTTAAAGGCCATGTTGAACATCTTCCCCTAAACTATCCAAAGACGCGTTTACATACATTTTAAGGCTTTTGTGCTCAAAGTCTAGCCCCTTCATTCATAGTGCCTACAAATACGGACATCAACTGCCACGTGTTAAATATTGAAGTGTTATTAGCGCAGTGTTAAGTACTAGGTATTCTGGTTCTTTTGAAAATTGCAGGTGCCTTATAGTGGGAACTCTCTGACCAGCAAGTCTCTTCCCACTATGATCTGCGCGTAGTCTAATAAGCGTTTTTGTTTCCATGTATTGTGTTAAGTTTCGTGGAATATAGCAAGAAAAATTTATCAATTTATAAGCATAGAGCACCTCTAAATGTAATGGACCATCTTCCTTGTTAGAAATTATAATCTAAATATTCAGATTGACGATTGTCACTATTGTAAAATGCGTTCCACCTTTTGGATATCACAAAAGTAGCTTTGAAAAAGGCTTCATTGGTGCTTCAAAGTGCGAGAGGAAGCTCTTTCTATAAATTTCTTCCTATTCCAGTAATTTTAACTAGAATATTTAGAAAAGTAGAGTCTATAAATAGCGAATGATACAAGATCTAACCTTGCAGCATGTTGCTAGCGGAAACATGAACAACTGCACCATCAAGAGCTCGGCTGCATGTTTCAGGAACATTACATGTCGCTCTGGCTGTTTAAGTTGCACTAATTTGCTGCGTTGCAGCGATATATGAGTACCCAACTCGCTTCTGTTATAAACCTCAGAAATTTTCTTTGCAATTCATGCCATTTCTCTATGATGGTACCCTATTCCTTCTGCTTTAATAAATATCCCTCTGATGCACATTACTTTCTCGTACACTTTTCCAAAGGAATGATACGCTCTTAAATCTATTGTGTATTCTTTCTACTCAATTTCATGTGATTCAAACAGGGCCTTTATAAACTGGCGCCCTTTTAGCGCAAATTAAATTGAAAGAGAGACAGCATGATGGGGGTCTGGGTGTGGTGCCCCCAAGAAATGGGAAATTACGTCTTTTGCTATAAATACGAGAAATTGCCTTTCTAGCGCCACAATTGTATCAGACAAGACATTCAAATATGGAGTTCTATGTCTAACTCCAAGACAGTAAAGGCAAAAGGCTGTATAAATTCACTTCTTCTTCAGCTATGCTACTTCAAATGAAAGAAATGCATTGAAATAGAACACTTTGGTTGTCAAACAATGAAGTCCTCTTCCGTACAAAAGTCAATTGCTACATTTTTATACTTTTTACACATTCTAGCAGTGCACCTCAAATAACGAGTTGCGTAGTGTATTAAAAAGTCACATGATGTGCTGACGAAACTTTCCAAAGCTACCACTAATAATGCTGAAAGCATGCAAGATACCTGTTTGGGTATATCAGATGATCAATTACAGGCTAAACATTGGGCATACAATTCTGCAAAAGCTCCCAATAGATAGTAGGACATGCTGATAGAAGGAAAGATTGCCAAAAAGCCTTTTCCTTCGGAGATATGAAACCTTCAAACCCCCTTTGGCATCATCCTGGGCTTAAGCTTCAAGTGATGATTGTAATTATCACAACAGAGACACTTTAGATATATTGCACTGATTTCAATTTATGCTTGCAGCTCGCATCTGACGTTCCTTCCTCTCGCAGCTTGCACCTGATTTTGGATCTGCTAGTAGGTCGTACCTATCCAAATCAAGCCACTTGCAGCTATACGTTGTGCAGAGAAAAGCATACATGTTCTCCAACCTGGAATTTCATAAAGGAAACACGTTATTTATGCTTTGACATTGAAATGAGGTTTGGTAGAAGCACTCGAAGGGAAATAGATTAGGTGGGAGTGATGCTCCACAGTAAATATCTTTGAAATAGCTTGTGTCAGACCTTAGGGCTCGGAGATCTCCATCAGAAATGTAACTACAAAGTTTGGGCAAAGAAGTTCGCTGTTGTAAATGAACTTAAATCTCTCTTCTGGGGCAAAAGATATTAATCTATATTAACCCGGTTTAATAAATAACGAGATGGAGAAACAAGACCATGATTGTTACTAATTTCATGTAAAAAACGGGCCCACTAATTGGTCAATGATAATATGTGGTCCTGCTTGCGTTATGTAGTTTTGAAAGATAATTTATTGTGAATATAGTTTTCCTTTCCGATCGTGCAATGTGGTGTACAGCTGATAATCGATACCTTAAGAGAGGAGCTTTCTTTGCATTCAGTAAGTTACTGTTGCAGCATTTACAATGACCACTGGCCATTTTGCACGCTGTTAATTTCGCCTTAGTCAGACTCGCTATGCTCTATGTCAGTTAATTAAAGCAAAGATACACAGTCCTGGTCTACTTGTTCAACATCCAACATACGTTTAGAAACTTATATTGGATGTTTTATGAAGTGCAATTGAGTATACCATTAGCCCTTGAGATAGAACCTTGCTGAAGGATACCCCTATGTTTCTATTCAGTCACCTATTTGGAAAACATAATTTTAATTCTAAGTATGCGTAGCACATGCTCACAAATTCCAACTCATTTGAAGGAGATGGAAGGAAATGATGGCTTTGGTAAGCAAGGTAGAATCACTGCTTAGTATGTAAGTGCCATATTGTTTGCACCAATCAACAATTAGTGACTATGGCGACTTAATATTTATTATTGTTATATTAGCCTTCTAGCTCAGGCAGATCTTATACCGAAAAATAGTCAAAAGAACGGGCCATTGCCTATGGCCAAGGGTCTTTTGTATAGTTCTCTTCTCATGTCTCTAAAACTTTTCTTAAAATTCTTGCTGTTCCCAACAAAGCTGTCTTCTGTAATAATCCAATCCTGATATCAATCCCAATTTGCTCCAGATATTGTCCGATCTTCTTACTAACTGCTCCTAGTGCTCCAACAACAACAGGTATCACTTCAACTCTCCTTAGGTTCCACAATTTCATAATCTCCCTTTTTAGGTCTTGATACTTCTCTAATTTTTCCTTTTCCTTTTCTCCTACATTACGATCTCCAGGTGAGGCAATATCAATACTTAAAGCTTTCCTACTACTCTTTTCCACAACTAAAATATCTGGTCTCCTGGCTTCGATCTAATGATCACATTGTATTGTCATATCCCATAAAATTTTGACAGATTCACTCTCAAGTGTCCCTTCTGGATAATGCTCATACCATTTATCAACTCTCCTTAGATCATACTTCCCACAAAGCATCCAATGCACAATCCTAGCAATGTTATCATGTCTCCTTTTATATTCCTTCTGTGCTAATACTTTGCATCCACATACAAGATGAGTGACTGACTCACTCAGTTCACCACACAGCCTACATAAGGGACTGTTCTTTGTTCTGTCAATATTGCACTTAACTGCATTTGTCCTCAAAGCTTGCTCTTGTGCCGCAAAAATAAGTGCTTCAGTCTCAACTTTCAGATCACTTTTCCTCATCCA
>OLMO02000325.1:0-20234 GCA_900291935.2 Cassiopea xamachana
GCGCTTATACATCAATTTCTCTGTGATTTTACTGAATACAGACAAGAGAGATATTGGTCTATAATTAGACACTGTTTCAGGACAGCCTTTTTTACATAGTGGTATGACCTTTGCATGTTGCATTTTTTCAGGAAAAATTCCAGACTGAAAAGACTCATTGATGATTTGTGATAAAGGAGAGGAGATATATGGCGAGATTATTTTTAATAACTTTATGGGTATACTATTAGGGCCAATAGATTTGCCAGATTTTAAGGCATTTATTACATCTGATACTTCAAATGGAGCTGTAGGACTAATAAAAATGAATGGGGATTTTCATGACCACGGTAGTCTAAGGGGGATTTTGGAGACCTGGGTATTTTCTTTGTAATACTGTCCACCACATTGACAAAAAAATCATTAAATCTAGAAGCCATGTCTGCTGGATCTGTTGTTATATTACCATTTGAATCCTTAAGTTTATTTACAACATTTACCTGAGACTTTTTAATGTTAATGATTGATTTTATGCCACTCCATAGAAGCTTCATATTTTTACTGTTATTGTTAACATAATTATGAAAATAATTGGTTTTACTCTCTTTAAGCTCTATAACAACTCTATTTCTTAACTTCTTGTACAGAAGGCATTTAGCACTATCAGGTTTTTTCCTGATAGTTCTTAGAATATTATCCCTTAGACGCATCATTTTTTGAATTCTACTATTAATCCAGGGTTTGTTTCTAAATTTGATATCTCTTTTAGTTAGTTTCTTTGAAGGGGCATGTTTTTTAACAACATCTTCAAGTTTAGTTAGAAACCTATTGAATTTTTCATTTACATCACTTTGATCATCATATAAGTAGTCTAGGTTAAGATTATTGAAGTCAGCAATAAAGTTTCCTTCATCAAATTTTGAGTAGTCATGCTTATGATACGACAGAGTTTTGTTTATAATACCTGCTCTTTTAACGATCAAAAATTGTGGGAAATGATCTGCAATTTGTGTTAAAATGTTACCACTTTGAGTGTCAAAATTACAAACATTTGAAAATATATTGTCAGTAATTGTGGAAGAGTGATCAGATACTCTGGTTGGATGGATTATGAATGGAATGAAATGTTTAGAAAGAAGAAGGTTGATAAAGTCAGAAGTGAGAGAATGAGAATCATAATTTAATAGGTTTATGTTAAAATCACCCAAAATAAATACCTGCTTATTTACAACAGAGTGTTTAGATAATGTTTCTTCGATGTAGTCTGTAAAGTTTTCAATTTCAGTACTCGGGTGACGATATGAGCAACAAATCAAAATATTTCTCTCCTTAGAAGTTTCAATTTCAATCCACACTGTCTCATATTTATCACTGTCACTGTTTAAGTCAGACTTGAGAACAGGGCCCAGGCTAGTTTTAATATAAAGACCAACACCACCATTTTGACTTTTAGATTTTGAAGAGAAAAAAGTATAGCCAGGTATTTCAACATTAGTGCCCAAAGGCTTTTGAAATGAATCCCAGGTTTCAGAGACAGCAACTACATCAAAACTAATATTTAGGTTAGAGAGCAATGTTAGAAGCTCATCAAAGTGACAGGAAAGACTTCTTATATTCATATGAAGAAAAGAAAGATCATTGTGAGAAGTGATTGAAGTTGATAGCTCTTGGATAGTATGATAGCTAGAGTTAATATTATAAGACAATTGTTCATCAATATCATAGTCATGCAGGTCTGGCAAGTTGGTGAGATGCGAGGTAATTTCAAATGATGGTAGGGAATCTACAACTGAGGGCTTGTCATAACCAAAAAGATTAGAAAGTGTTTCATTATCAATAGAGCCAAAAGGGAAAATATTTTCATGGAAATCAATTGTGCAATTTAGACAAAACCAAGGGACATCATCAGGTTCATTACAAAGTGCCTCATATTCAGAATCAGATATATCATTGCATTTTATGTGAATCCAGCAGTTACATTTATTGCAAAGAATGCCCTTTTTGGTCACATTTTTGCGATAAATGCCACAGGGAAATTTAGGATTTCTAACCATTTAGATTAATAAAGTTGAATGAGCTGAAAAAAGAAAAGATTTAACAAAGAACACAATTGGTAACCACATTTTTTACAGGTTCCAGTTTATAATGAAACATCGTTCAGTACTTGCAGTACATTAACGCTAACATTATCATTGACATTCTCGTTTGTTTTACAAACGATCCATAACAAGATATGCTGTATGACCTTGATTCCGTGCTTTTACCAATTCTGGGATTAATCGCGCTCTCCTTTCTAGGACTCTACTTGAAAAATCTTCCTGGAATGTTACATCCTTTGGTTTCTTCTTCTGGGCCTGTTCTATTATCCTTGACTTCTGCTTCCAATGCAAGATTTTGGCTACTATGGGCCTAGGCTCATCATTCTTCTGTCCAGGCCCTCCTTTGTCCATTGACCTTTGTTGGCGTTTCTTATGTTGACCTACTCTGTGGGCTCTCTCGATCGTTATTTCCTCGGTGATGCCCAGTTTATCAACAAGGGCTTTCTTCACTTTTGCCTCACAGTCGTTCCATGTTTCAACAGGAGCCTCTGGTATTCCGTAGATCTTTATGTTGTTACGCCTACTTTGATTTTCAAGGTAATCGTTCCGGTTTTCAAGATCTTCTAGGCCCTTGACGGCTTTAATGAACTTTTCTGCTCTACTTCCAAAATTTTCTTGTTATTGTCATCTACATCTTTTTGTGTGAACTGTAGGCTGGTTTTGATATCTTCCACATCACTCCTCAGAGTTTTCACTTCGGATTTCACTTCGTTCACTAGCATTTCTACCAGAGTACGATAATTCTTGGCCTGGACGTCCAGAATATCCCTAATGTAATCCTTCACAGAAATATTATCTTGCATCGTAAATACTTAATTCTAAACTTAAAACAAACTTGACTTGAAACTTTTATTTAACAATATTAATAGGGACGTTTATTGCCTCTTTAAAAAGGGTGAAATAGTCACGGCGCTGAGCTCAGACATCCACCCAGACACTCTCAGTGCATCAATATATACCCAATGCATGACTAAATCAGGCATTCCATTACAACATGTAATATCATGTGCAGTAGACAGAGCTCCAGCCATGATGGGTAATCGTAAAGGACTGCTACAGGATGATAATCCAGACATGCTGACTGTTCACTGTGTTATTCACCGAGAACATCTTGTGGCTAAACAGCTTTCACCAGAAGTACACACAGTCATGAAAGCAGCCATTACATGTATCAACCTAATAAAAGCAAATGCTAAACAAGAACGCCTCTTCAAGGACTTCTGTTCTCAAATGGATGACGCTCGTGTTCAACTGTTATACACACAGAGGTGCGCTGGCTATCAAAGGGAAACTGGTTGGATAGACTTGTTGAGCTCTATGATACTTTCAGGGCTGCCACATGCCTTTGGTCAGCGGTAGCCAGATTACAGATTTTAGTAGGCCAAATCTCCACCCAAGTAGCCAAAAAATAAAACAATGACTTTCATTGTCGTCAAAACAATGGTCTATTGGTTAAAATCACAATGATGACAATGTGCTAATGTTAATGTAAATGTAATAGGTAGAAATGCTAAAAAATGTTATTATGAAAAAAATCAAAACTTGTCTAAGCAGGTGATTTCCACTTCTTCACAACTATCTTGGCGCATACTTTCGGAATTGAACAGTTCCAACATCTTTGGGGTTGGCTTGAAGTCTTTGCAGCAATTGCCTCTCATCTTCAAGCAAGATCTAATGCGGATGATGGCATCAAACATCGGCAACTTCATAGAATTTCTTGATTTGGTCTTTGAGCTGAGAAAATACTCTTTCGCAGACAGCGTTACTTGCTGGAGTGGCAAGCACAGTCAGTGCATAAAGAGCAAGATCTTTAAATTGCCGTGCCCTGATCCTGTTTCATATTGGTATACACCTGCCCAAAAATCTACCGCATCTGAAGGAATATTACCACCAAACACTTCTTCAGATGCCCAGTTCACGTGAAGTATTTGGTGGTACTGCTCTTCCACAACCGTTACCTTTCTGGCTATGTGAAGCATGGGCAGTGACACTAGCAATGGATGGTCCATTTGCGACAACACACTTCTGGGATTTAGGTTGTTTAGACCACAGAATAGCTTTTCATTGTCCAGCAGCCTCTTTCCCACCTGCTGAAGAAGGTCAACAAGAAAATTTTTACATCTTGTTGAAACTTCACTGACAACTTCTTTGGCGTTGCTGCTGTTTCCTTGTTCTTCACTGTACTTTTTTGTCTCCAACAAATACTTCACGCCAAAGTCAATGCGAGACAAAGGCAGACTAGTTTCTACCTATTTTCAGCATGATCATTATGTTTGGTCTTCAGATGTTGTTCCAGTTTCACTGTTTCATTTAGTCGTTGCATAAAGTGCGATTGCACATCAGGCACATAGGTAACCTTTCATCATGAGGCGCCGCAATAAATCCATCAATGAGATAATCTATCGAATATTTTCGGACTTTCACTTTTGCTCTTGTAGCCATATTCACTAATAAAATAAAGTACTGTGGATGAAATATAAAATAAGGACGTTCTTTCTTGTTTACATTCTCGCTCCATAAGAAAGGGTGCCTTGCTTATTAAACTGAATCTATATTGGACGAGGATTTATTTTATGCTATTGACTGTCTATCTACTTGCTTACACCAAAAAGACAACTCAGAATACAACGAATGATGCATTCACAACAGCCTACTCTACTTCAAGACAATGCTAATAACACTCTTATAATTCTTTGCCCAAAAGTCATGAAAGAGGTGCCTGGATGCACCAAAGGCAATGCAGCACTTCAATGAGCACACTCTTTGATGCAGATTAGTGACAAATACTACCAAATGGGCTATGAACCTTTTGATTATCTTTGCAACACTGTGACCAATGTCATGAATAAACAATGTACGAATAAGACAGAAACTATATTGGTATCTACAAGTCTAAAAGGGGTGGCACTGCACTGTGGTGGCTATGTAGTAATTACAATCAAAATAATTACTTAGATAGGAAGCAATCTTACCAACTCCTTGTTGCTCTTTTAGAACCTGAGAAAAACTCTGTTATTTCAACACTCTCAAGTCTTGACCCTTTACAAATCTCCGTCAACTGCTTTAAAATGTCTGTAATTCCTACCTAAATGTAACTTGCTGGTTAAATAGACTAGCCAATTAGAGCCTCCGAAAGTTAACATAAATCATACTACACTTTGTAATGACATAAAAAAACACTCAACGAAAACAAGAAAATCCTTCTTGACACAGTCTGGCGTCTTCAGATTATCAATTTAATGACATGGAACCATCTACTTTTGCTTTTGGGTTCATAAATTACAAATGCTCTGTAGCTAGGTCACAAACCAAGATGAAAATAGCTGCGATTGGCTGAGAGCAGAGAAAGCTAAGATGCATGCTATTATCACATCACCCAGCAAGCCAATTTACATGCAGTTCTTAATTGAGAGATTTATAACGATCTGAAATGACAGGACACCCGTATTATACAGCTGACACCAAACTATCTGCCCAATTACAACTTCACCCCTTTGTGTATAATTCACCCCCAAATCCCCCATATTCAAAAGTTCACCCCTTAGTATCTCTAATTCACCCCAAGGGGTGCATGTGCACCCTGGTTGGGAAGCACTGATCTAGGGGATAGGTACTTGTTGCCAGAAGTAATAAGGGGGGAGCTGGAATAAGAATGCCCTAGGTGGAAAATGTCTAAAAAGTAACAAGCAAGGGGGGACATCTATTAGAGACCAGAGAGTAATATATCTTTTAATCTACTTATGTCTACCCAGGAGTCCACTTAGAGCTTCTGTCCAATAACCAAGTTAAATATACATAGAATTATTATTCTCATGATGAATAGACATATTTGATTTGAAAGTAACATCATGAACTCTAAGTATAGTACTATGCAAATGTTTGGCAGTACACACATGTAGCACTTTGATGATAAGTAATTCTCTTAGGAATTATCAATCTGTTAATAACATGTTTTACATTATGTAGATTTTTTCATTTCTTTTTACAGTTCAGCCACTGATACCAGCAACTTTGATACCTTGTATGTATCAACTGAGTCTCTCAACTTGTATAAAAACTCTGTATAAAAATGATAATAATAAGTATAATTTTTACCCATATGTCTCATTGCAAGAGTATCAAATTATTCAAAGAATTGGTAATATATACTTCACAATAAAATCAGTCAAAGAAGGAAGCATGCATGACATCCACAATGATTCATCCCTGTAAATCTGTTCCACATAAAAGTCTGGTGATGTATAGACAGCAAAATCAATCCAAGGAACCCCTAATAAGGTCATAACCCCCTGGCATTGGTAATAATAGCCATTGTTTGCATTTTAGCTTCAAGCCATTGTTTGCTCACTTTACCCAAGGTGTTTGTCATTTGATGATGCTTCCTCTAGCTTCATGTCTCATTTTGAATACGGGCATTTTATCTCCAGGCACCCAACTGGAATATCATTTTCAAAAATAATACCATCAGGACTACATCCTAGCCAAGGCCATGTTGGGCTAATCACAAAACCACATTTCTTTACAATATGCATGTTGGTCTCACTATATTGTTGTATGGCAATATCTTCAGGGTCAATACCCCATCTCAGTGCTGCTTGCATTGAAGTTCCTTGGTGCTTCTATCAGTGATAGATTTTACCAATGATGATGGGTGTATGCTCTGCCTTCTGGTTACAACCGTCCCAAAAATAGAAGCAGTTATTCTATTTGAGCATTCCAAGTACCAACTTGGCTCAGTGCTTTGGTTTATTGTTTGGAGGCAAACGTTAATTGACCTATCAATGGACACAACAACTGTATGATTACTTTTCTGTGCAGTGACACTGTCAACCAAACAATCACCATGCTTGTACGTGGGCACATGTTCACAGAGTGCATGAATATACAAACATTGTTCTTCTCCTCTCTGCTGCTTCACATTGCTTGCTTCACTTCTGTCAATAGCTTTGCCACGTGAAGTTTGAAAGAAACTGCAAGGTTGGCACTGATTGGACTCAACTGCTTCACAAAACAATGACGCTGTTCCTGCCAATCTCAGCCTTTCTAGAAGGCTGTGTAACTCCTCTGAACTTGTCTGCAAAGCAAATTGTGGTGTGGCACAGTATGATTCTCTGCTTTCACCCACCACTGACCTTTTCCTTTTTTTATTTTCCACAATCTTTTCAAAGGTAAGGTCATCATATTTAAATGCCGTTGGTGGTATGTTTTTTGCCCTTGATGGAACATTCCATTTCTGACCAACTTGAGTGCATGTTAGATCAGGTGGTATGTCTAAAAATCCATATTTGCATAGTCAAGCAATTTGCACAGCAAAGCAGCAACATGCGTACAACTTCCTCCCTGACCTGCTTTGCAGTTACATGTGGCATAAACTACATCCCCACTGTGTTGATCTAAGTGAATGTACACATTATACTTTATATTCTTCATAGAAGCACACACCTTTGACTTTACCAAAAATAGCAACTGTTTCCCCTTCACGTTTGGCTTACAAGTACACCACGAACGTAGCCCTCCTCCAAAGTTTGTAACCTTGCTTTTTATTGCGAACAGCTTTAGGTGCCTGTCTGACCCGTGACATTGTGGGGTTCTTCTGCAAACGATCATCAATTTGTTCATTGCCAAAGCGTGGAAGTGATGCCAAGGATTTTGTCCAGCCTTTTTCATCTATTCTAGCCTTATCTACCGACTCATTGGCTCTCTGTTCTTCGTTAAGTTCAGCAGTAAGCTCAAAATCTACTGGCCAGACTGCTAGGCCTAGCTGGTCAATTTCGTTCAACTGATCTTCTGCTGTAGCTCCCCCAGCACTGGCTCCTGGGCAAGAGTTGTCACCAAAACTAGGGATGTGCTGGTCAAACGTACTTGCAGAATTTTCCATAAGTCCTTTCACAATTCGTTGTAAATTTTCAGCAATAACACAACTTTCATACGATCACAATGCAAAGTATCAATGAACGGGCTCTTTCTTAAATACAACTACCAGGATGCATTGCGCGCAGACTAGTGAGTGACGTAATAAGGGAAAAGGTGAATTCCTGATCAGCTTTCCTCTCTTTTGCATGATGCTCTTTCTTTCTTACTTCTAACTCCTCTCCCTTATCTCCAATTCAATCCTCCATTTGCACGTCAAGAAGTCAAGTGTTTCCTCTCCACAATTCAGTCTTTTTCTTTGCATTCCTCTAATTTTCTCTTGCTTTTGTTTCTGCTAGCCTTTCTGTAGACCTGTTTTGTACACTTTCAGCAGTCTCCCTTTCCTCCTCTGCTTCCTCCCTCCACTCCATTATAGTTTCAATGGCGTCATCTATTTCAGTCTTTTCTGGGCTTGTCCCACTGGCCCTTGCCTCAGCTGCTATCTTTCTCTTGACATTCCTTTCTAATTTCACATACCTCTCCCTAACGCTTCTCTGGTCAATGACAAAACATAAGTCCTCCACTGATTGTAGTGCACTAGCTACTTTATCTCATGCCTTACCCCTCTCTCTTGTCCCAACCTGAAATCTATATGGCTCTACTATCAAGATTTCTCTACAGAGCAGCACATCATGATTGGTACTCCATACCATCTTATGTCTAGCCAGTTGAAGCAATTAAAACAAATAGATGACTTTCAAAAGTAAATCCACACAGTTATGATTGACAGCATACAAAACATAACTTTTGAAGCTACACTAAAATGGTATAGCTTCATAGTCCTTGCTTTAACAGCCTATAGATATGTAAACAAAAACCTACAGTAGTTATGCAGCCAGCAAATGCTGGTGTATTCACATGAAATGCTGGAAAATAAATTAAACTTCAAGCAGTAATGAACAAATAACAATGTATTCTTACCTGCGTACTGATCACTACGTGAACTTATCCAACTTTGCTGCAATAAACGAAAGCCCCATAAACAAGATGAGCCACCAAGGTTTAAGTGGAATGGAGAGATGGTGGAAGATGTACTAAATGCCTTGTATCAATACAAATGTATAATGGAATTTACTAACTCTGATTTTAACGCTGATAAGGCCAAGCAGTATGAAGCCGTAAGATCAAGTATGGCCTCCAAAGAATACCAGGTAGAAAATGGTTTACCCTTCGGTCCAGTTGAGATTGAGCCAATTGCCGAGGATGAAGGCCAAGAAAAATACTTGATGAGATGCATGGAAAAGAAAAAGCAAATTCGTAAGGGATATAATCGAGTGCAAGAGAAAATAAAGGAGCTCAGACAACGTTATAGCTAAGCCATCACAACAGGAACCAGGTCTGGCTCGGGAAAAATGGTAATGCAGTTTTATGACTTGATGGTACAGATATGAGGAGGCTCCCCTGCTACAGACCCTTTAGCTTTTGGTATTCAATCCGCCAGCTCGAGTCAAGAAAGTGATACCATATTAGCTGATGATATAGCACCGGAAGAAAACATCGAGCAAGGAGGAAGTCAAGAGAAGTTAAATATGTATGTATGCGTGTCAACTTGTTTAATATCAATTTCTTTGATTTAGCTAATACTTTATGGATATATGTGTAAGCTAAACTGAATCAGTAAAGTGAATTAAATAGACATAACATAAGCATTTAATTAACAATTTAATATTATATAACCTAACTATGGTGTGCATATTTACATAATCTACATTTGCAATAAAGGCCCTACTACTTTTAAGGCATGTATTCTCAAGAATTCAGATTTTCTGCCAATTCCATATTATTTGGCAGTACATTACATATTGGTAGCCCCAAAGATCAGAGGCTATTTGAGCCAATAGTAACTTAATTTGGTTTATAATGGTATAAATTGTTGATTTCTTTCAATAAGCAACAGAAAGATTTACTTGGCATATTACTTGCATATAATAATGGTTTAATTTGCTTGTAGTCTTGAAAATAAAGATGTTCAAGTGATAAATTGCAATAATGGATATTCACGCAAGTGCCATGTGGCCCAGAGTTCTGTACCAGTTCTCATTGACATTACCAGGAAGCACATGGAACGGCAGCTTTCTGCTGCACAGAGGGACAAGGTTATGATGGAGGAGGTGTGAGAGGAACGAGAATTTCGAAGGGAATTTTCACAGTGTATGCAGGAATCAAATATTCTATTTGCTGATTCACTGAAAGTGCTTAGCTCTTCAATGGCTGCTCTTGCCTCCTCAATGCAGAAGTCAATGGATTTAATGTCTCAGTCATATTCCACACAACAGCAATATCAGGAAACAGAAAGAAGAAAGTGACATCAGTGATAAGCAAGGGTTTAAAGCAAAAGATATTTGTCATGTGGAAAAACTAATTTCTCATACCGCATTGCCTGTTGTGCGGGTTACCAAGGGGCACGTTGTCCAGTGATTGAACAGGCTGGCAATGAAAAATGGGCTACTGGAAATACTCCTATTCATATTCATGCTAGACACAGTGTAAACCTCAGATCAGACCTAAGAATTGGAACATGGAATGTTAGGAAAATGAAGCAAGCTGGTAATCTAGGGACTATTTGCAAAGAATTAGACAGAAATAGCATCCAAATTCTATTCTTGGTATAAGTTAAACCAACTGGAATGACAGTGGCAGCTTTACAACAATAGATAATAATCTTGTGATATAGTCTGGGAAGAGGGCCTTATAGGATACACTCCAGTCTCAGACAGAATAATCAAGTTGAGACTTCAAGGAAAACCACACAATTTACGTCTTAATCAATACTATGCACCGACAAGTAATGCCAGTGAAGAGGGCATGGATGGATTTTACGATAGCTTACAAGAGACGTTAGAATCAATGCCAAATAGAGACATAAAAAGTTTAATGGGTGACACAAATGCAATAGTTGGAAAGGCATTGCATAGCTGCAAAACACACGGAGTGCATGGATTAGGGGAAAGAAATAGTCAAGGAGATGCATATGTTGACATTTGTAAAGCAAATAATCTGGCAATAACGAACACCTTTTTACACACCACCCGAGACACTTATAAACATGGACATCTCCTGATGGAAAAACTCGTAATCATATTGATCAAATAGCCATATCGTTCAAGTGGAGAGGCAGTGTCAAAGACACAAGGACACTTCCTGGGGCTGATTGTAATACTGACCATCAGTTGCTCATATCTCAAATTAAAGTTCGTCCGAAAAAAATAAACCAAGGACCAAGTCCATTACGATTAGATTTAACATCAATTGACAGCAAATATAGAATCCAGATCACAAATAAATTCGAAGCTCTATTGAGATGCGAAGAATCGAAGACTCCTAATGAGTTATGGGAAGAAGGAAAAAGGAATATCCAGAATATTGCTAAACAAACAATTGTTAAGATGAAGAAAACCCAAAATCCATGGATGACGAATGAAACTCTTTTAGAAATAGAAAAAAGACAAATTATTAAAGCTCGAGGGCTCAATACTGACGAAAAACGCAAGATATACAGAGAATATAATTCAAAAATTCAAAACATGATAAGGCAAGACAAAGTAAAATATATAAATGAGCAGTGCAAAGCAATCAAACAGAAGTCAACTACCAAGACAACTAAAGACCTATATAGGAAAGTGAAAAATCTGACAAGAAAGTTACGACCAACTGTTGATGCAATAAAAGATGAGAATGGAAAAATACTAAATGACGGACCAGACATTAGAACCAGATGGAAATCATGTTGTGAAGATCTGTACAGGAGAAATAACAATATATCTTTGGAACTTCCCAATGCTTCATATGAGAATGTAGAGTTAGAGCCATCTCCTCTTTATTCCGAGATTGAACATGCTATAAAGGAAATAAAATCTAATAAGAGTCCAGGAATCAATGACATCCCTATAGAACTAATAAAAGAAGGCGGTGAAAATGTGACAAACTTCTTTCACAGACTGATCACTATCATCTGGGAAACAAAGGATTGGCCAAAAGACTGGTCAACTTCTATATTTCTTCCTATTCCAAAGAAAGGAGACACCTCGGAATGTACCAATAATAGACCAATTTCGCTAGTCAGTCACTGTAGTAAAATACTTCTAAACCTAATTGCTGGGTGCATGAAAAGAAAAATGGAAGAGGAAATCGCTGAAGAACAATGTGGGTTTGTACCTGGAAAAGGAACTCGAGACCAAATTTTGAACCTGAAATTAGTAATAGAAAAGAATAGAGAACGACAGAAAAATCTTTATCTTTGTTTTATAGATTATCGTAAGGCATTCGACACAGTAGCTCATGAAGTGCTCTGGAAAAATATGATAGGCATGGGATTCCCAAAGCACATTATACTACTCATACAAAATTTGTATGAAAATCAAACAGCTATGGCTAAAACATCATATGGTCTCTCAGATTTCTGTCAAATTGGATAAGGCGTCAGGCAGGGCTGTATACTATCCCCAACTCTCTTTACTATCTTCTCTGAACAAATAATAAGATCAGCTCTTGCTGATGTTGATGGAACTGTTACAGTAGGTGGCAGAAAGATAACTAACTTATGTTATGCTGATGATATCATGCTTATATCTGGATCAATGACTGAGTTGACAGAATTAACAAACAAAGTGAATATGGCCAGCAACAATTCTGGACTCCATCATAATGCAAGAAAAACAAAAGTCATGAAAATCATTGCTGACAAAGAATGTTATGATGATCAAATTCTTGTGATAGGTGGTGAAGAAGTAGAGACTGTCCGCGATTGTTGTTACCTGGGCGCGATCTTTACAGACTGCTACAATGACACAAATGAGATTAAAAGATGAATTGCCATAGCAAAAAATGCAGTTGTCTCTCTTGCTACGGTTTGGAAGAATAAATCGATATCACTTACAACCAAAATGCGATTTCTTAAGTGCCTTGTATTTCCAATCGCAACGTATGGAGCTGAGTGCTGGGTAATGAAAGACAGTGACCGTAAAAGAATCAAAGCTTTTGAGCTATGGGCTTGGTATCAAATGGGTAGAGATGCGTACAAATGAATGGGTTGCTGCCAAGCTTGGACAGAGGCCATGTCTACTACAAGATATTGATAGGCGGAAACTCTCATTTGTTGGCCATGTGATAAGAAGTAAAGGACTAGGGTGTGATCTTATCACGGGAATGGTTTTTGGAAAGCAAAAACGTGGAAGGCCCAACATGAGATTTAGAGACAACAGTAAAGACATAGCAGGAATCGGCATTGCAAGAATTGTAAGAGAGGCAGAAGATAGAGAAAATTGGAGACGATTCTGTAGGGGTGCCACGGCAGATCGTCTCAACGACCTATCCGTATAGTGATGATGACGTTTTTTGGCATCTTACTTTTTTCAGGATGTTACAGATGTAGAAAATGATGTATCTACTATGTTCTAGAAGCTAGTGACGTTGGAGAAAAAAGATATATCGAGCATGAGTTTTTCGAATGGTGTTCATTTGATTCAAGACCAATTTGCGTCATTACAAGCGATATTCTGAGTGAGAGTTTCCTGGAAATCATTAATCAGATTAAAGATGATCTGCCTCCATTTGTGATGGTGACAAGACATTCAACATTGATGTTCTCGGTGGATGATATTGGGAACTCTTTTCTTGATGTTGATATCACTTCTCGCATGCTTAATCCGAATGCATTATTCAAAGATTATAAAGACTGTTGTCCTTTGTTAGTTAATGAAAAGGGGGACTCTCACTGTATGCATTGAGGGTGGTTGTATGATGGTAATGCGCAATGTGATTTTTGAAAATATTCCGAACTAGAAACAGAATCTGATTAACTATTCTGATTAATTATTCTGATTACATTCTTGGGTTTTTTCTCGTCTTCAATATAGTATAAATAAAATAATGGTATAAACCAACATTCATTTATGCAGTATGAGTCAAAAAAGTCAAAGTCCTTCCCGCGCCCAATGGCGCATAGGGCAGCACCTATCTCCATTTCTATAGCCCTAGGCCATGCGTCTGCGAATGCAGTGAGGGCTACAGTGGGGGGCTGGTCCACTGGTAGCTCCGCGTGTTTAACTTCCCCACTCCTTTCTCATTTTTCGAACGCCAGAAGAGAAAGGCAGCGAGTGCCATAGTTAAAGTTGTTGGTATGACTCGGCCCTGGCTTGAACCATCGACCTTCCGATCGTGAGGCCGACTACCAACTGAGGCATGACGCCGGTATGCAGTATGAGTAGTCTGGAATATTTTCTAAGTGTGAAAACATTCAATTCTCCAATTGATATCATGCATTTACTACCAAGACTTACAAGCGACTGGGAATGTAGTACATAGTTATTTTCTAAATGTGGAGGGGTCGAGTAAAAACCCTGAGATTGAGGTTATGCGACTTGATTGTAATGCTAGTGAATTTGATAAGAGTCTCAAACAACAGCATCTTATTGAAGTGCTTGTCAATACTGTATAATTGCAACATATGAAAACATGTCGATGGAAGAACATTATTGTTAGTAATCCAACTAATTTCCAAGTATCACTTACTGATCTTAGAAATAACCCAGGTAACGTGAAAAATGATGGTTCACATGCACTTTTGATTTTTCGAAAAAGGGTATAACTTCATGAACCTCATCATTCAATATCATTTCATGTCTATGAATGAGCAAGATACAAAAAGAGTCAAAGAGTTGGCCTAATGTATTGCCCTAGTGATAAAGCGAAAGCGATTTGGTTTTGTTTATTCTGGTTCTGTGTATTGTTCTACCTCTTACCCTCACTCACCTGCGAACAGACACATGCGCAGTAGATGGATGTCTTTTTGATGATGAATGGTTAGATAGATGTATTACGGAAGCACAGCCGGAAAACCCTCAAGTAACTACAGATCCTTCGTTTTTATTCCTCTAGTTACACCTATATACCCCCCCCATTTTCAGCTACAGATCCGCCAGTTTCAACTGCAGATCCACCAGTTTGAACAAACCCTCCAGTTTCACCTACAGATTCACCAGTTTCATCTACAGATCCGCCAGTTTCAACTACAGATCCACCAGTTTCAACAAATCCTCCAGATTCAACTACATACCCTCCAGTTTCACGTACATACTCTACGAATCCTCCAGATTCAACTACAGAGATTCCTAATCCTCCGGTTGCAACAGGACCTCCAGTTACAACTCCAAGTTAAAATGGATCAATTTAAAATTATTCGATGCTTTATGGATATGCTGAAACAACTCTGTTTGCAAATATACATTGACAGAACGATTAATTAGCAAAAGGCGTTTTAGAGACTGTAAAAGTAGTCAAGGACTGGATCCTATGTTCTATAATATTGTTAAAGAAAACCCTGAAGCAGATTTCATTGTTGCATTGCAGTTTATTTTCAGTGAAGGAATTACTTTTGCATGTATTGTTGCCGCATACGTATATGCCGCTTATTCCACGATTTATCATAAGGATGGTCCACATAAAATTCCGAAATTAGTCAATAATGTCTACCTCAATAATATGAAACCGTGGCTTGATTACCATAGACTCTGGACTAGAATTTACGCAAGATGTTATGTTTTTGTAACATCTTATAGAATATAGTATAAACATATTTTATCAAATGGAATATTTACTACTAACTCATCTTGTTTTTCGTTGTCTAACGTTAAGTTCATTAACGTTTGAAAATCTGGTAGTTCTTCAGTCATCTCTTGATCTCCAATTGCTTCAGGTTCAATTGCTTCATCTTCGATTGATTCAGGGTTAATTACCTCATCTTCTATTGCTTCAGGCTCAATTACCTCATCTTCAATTGTTTCGGGTTGATTCTCCCCAATTAACATTTCTTCTAATTCTTGTATTATTTCTTCTTCTTTCCCAGCAGTCGGTGTTGCATTGATTTGTACCGCTTGCTCTCTTGCAATTCTATTAACCTCCACCAACAGACATTCTATGTATTCTATACTATCCAGATTTTTAAGTTTATGGTTGATGCTGACTATCCTTTTTGCCTCCCTTAGTACCTGCTTCATCATCTTCGACATGCGTCTCTGATTAACCATGGTGATTCTATTAAACTCTCTCCATCTCTCTGTCTTATATGGTTTCACTATACCTCACAGGGATAATATATTATTCAATATCTTTCGACATATTGTATAGTTTTTATCACCATGATTATACAGGAAATCCTCTATACTCGTCATCAATTGTTCTTCGTATGAATTCTTTCCCATATAAGACTCTGCACACATCCAAAAGTTACGTATTGCTAACGCTTCCTTTAGACTTATTGGGAAATGATGTAAAACGAACTTCAAATTATTCCCTCGGTAACAATCATCTCTATGACTCACTATCTCTTCATCACCTTTACATCCTAAACAATACTCTGAACTTTTGTCTTGACGCTTTTCATTTATAATTTTAGACCATGATATTATCACCTCATCTTGTCCTCCATCATGCTTTCTTTTTCGTTGTCTTCTCTCATATCCCTCTATAGTGTCCTTTATCTCGCTTGAGTTCGCGCACAACTCCACTAATATCCTCTGCTGAATGTCTAATTTTCCTCTTTCACCTTGCACCTCCATTCCCACTTGACCATCATTAGTCACATACAGGTTTAGCATTTGATTTTCTCCTACTCCTTGCACTTGCTTCTGTTTTAATATCCTCTCTCCTCCAATTTCCATTCCATCCACCAATATCTCATGTTTACTCTTTAACCCCACTGTTGTCTCTATTACTTTTACTCCCACAGTCAAATCTTTTTGCAACATTGATAATATCTTGTAAAATGCTGCTTTTCGCAGTTTTATTTTTTCATCTTCTACTTCAATTGTTATTATCCCTCTACTTTCACCATACACCAACATACTTTTTCCAACTATCTCCAACTCTACTAAACGCTCCATCTTCATGCAACTCACTTTCCAAATGATTAGATTCTCAATTTCTTAACCTAATATAACTCAAATCATGGGGGGGGGGCGCAACCTTTTTACATTGTTTATTTTTCTCTTTTTTATGCTAATTTTTTTATAATTATATTCTGAATGTCCAAAATGATGTCAGTAAATGAGGCTGTTTGCAATCGAGGTAATTGAGGAACATAGGTTTAGTAAAACTCCTTACGAGATGTAATAAACACGTGGTTTTGACATTGCGGAGGCAGTTGGTATAAATGAACAATAGGGTGCTGACGGAGACCACTAGGCTTAGTTTTTCTGCGGAGCGGCATCTTGCAGAGAACACTAGGTTGAGTTCCTATGATGTAATGATGCCAAACGTCCAAAATTTCACTACTCATGAAAATATCAAATTGTATTTTTGGTGCAACCAAGCATTAGTGAGGAGAGGATGGAGTTATGTAAGGGTGCTCATAAGAGCACGCGCAAGACCAATAGCCCAAGTTGATAGAATCCTTTTCCTACTGATGACCAGCTACACAGTCTTAAGGAAATATGTCCAGATGCTTGCCTGCTTTCCATTATTGCAAAGCTTGACAGTGATACTGATACTGCATCAGAAGATGACATTGAATATGAGTTTCCCCATTTCTTGCTTCATTATTTGAAGAGCTAATGCATAAATATAGACAATTAGCTAATGAAGCTATAATTGAAAACTAATTCATGATATAGATACACACCAACAATCTGTTCATAAAGTTAATCCAACTAAATCTGGCCTTAGTCATTACCTAACAAATAATTGCCACATGGAGTTATCATTGAAAACCCATTCATTATTTGTGCACACAGCAACACAATGCCTGTTCGCAAATGTTTTCTCACCAATACAGAAAATCTGAGAAAAAGTTCTTCACTTTGAGGGTAAAAAAATGGATTAATCAAACATACTGCTATACTGACAACTGTGATATTGCCCCCCAAATCTCATGGGTCAGAAGCATTTATTGACAAACCTCACTTGGCTCTTGCCCAATAAATGATATATATGACTATATAAATATTTAAAATAAGCTTTATGCACTATAAAATGGCCAGTGAAATAATAATCAGCACAACACATTGCTTCCTAGCCCCATCAAATAATATCTAGTACCAAAGATTGTAAACAGGAAATGTGTCTTGCCATGTGTGGAAAATAGGATACAAAGCATCTAAAATGTGTGTAAAAACATCACCATTACATCAACACCTTAGAGGTTACCTATACACATTGGAGGCATTAGTTACAACAAATAAAAGTGCTCTGTAATGCCTAACAATTCCCCTCCACTCTAGAGCTAAAAATAATGCATGAACATCCTATCACTTGTATATGCCAACCCTGAACAAATGTCCTCTTGAAGAGAAAAAGCAACAATAGAAAATCCATAAAGTATTACACATTAACTGATCATAATGCACATCATATTTACTGAAAGTAGCATTCTGTAATATATAGTATCAAAAAGGATGTCCCCCCTCCACTCTTCCAAGCAGTCCATGATTCCAAGTAGATAAAAAGGACACTTGTGGTAGAATCACGTTTGTGCCTCTGATAGGTCATGAAATCATTGCATTCATAATGCCTCACCCTAAAGCAACATTCTTGTACTGATGCACCTAAAATAGCTCCAACTCCTTAAACATAAAGCTTTCCATTTAACCTTAAATCACATAGTGGTCTAGGACATAACAGTCATTCCCTAACAACTAATGCTCCTGGACCACATTCCTGATGCTAACATAACTATGGAGGATTCCATAGCACACTAAAGTGACAATATGACTGATTACAAAACACAAACACAAGTAAATCACTCTTCATGGAATGTCCTAGTCAGCTGTATAAGCCAGAATCCATACCCTAACCCGCGACTATTGGGACTACCTATCACAATGCTGTCACTTCCTAATCCACTTCAGTATAAGTATAAGTGGGTCCTTACATTATAATTCACATCTCATTCAGTATTGAACTATACATTAAAAATTTACAAATCACATCACAGTAAAACTATAATTCAAGGACAACGTAGAAAATGAGCCCAGCCACTTAAGCATAGAACAATAGGCCATGAAACTATAATTCACACCCCCATTCAGCATTGAACTAAATAATAACAATTTGGAACGAAATTTGGCCCACAACAATCCAAATCCTAGTGATTCAGCTCAAACACATTAACATGCAGAATTGGCTTATGAAGGTACAATTGAAAAGTCATTTAGTATATGGATACACACCTAGAATTGCTGTAGTAGGTTCATGAAATGGTAGCCCTAAATAAAAAGTGCTCTCAAAAGAAACAAATTACCACCTTCCCCCTCAAGGAACCCCATGCCCCCAACTTCCACTCATAAAATAATCACAACTCAATAAATCCAGTCCCTGGCAGTAGATTTCAGGTACTTGAACTAAAGCAACTCACAATAGAACTTGCTACAAAGGTCAAAGGTCGCCAAGAACAATGTGAGAGAGGATATTCCAGACTGTCTGAAAACGGCAACAGCGCTGACAAAACGCAAAGATAATTGCAAAAGTAGTGTTTCCTGCTCCTTGGAACATCACATACAGCGTGGAATATCACATGAACAATGCAAATCTGCTCAAAACAGCACAATTAGTACGTCTATTTTGCCAAGCACATATGGCGTCTAATTCGAATCAAGAGAATCAATCTGCAAGTCTCTCTATCGCCATATCAAACACAGAATGAAGCTCCAGCTGTATCGCATGTCCTTCTACTCCACTAACAACAAACAAACGTACTTCTCCTCCACAACAACAGTGAAATGAAAATGGCATACTGCTAAAGTATGTCCTTCAAATCCAGTAACAATACACGAACGTAAACCTCGGTCCGAACAATAGGCAATGCAAATGGCATACTGCTAAAGGAGAAAACTGTCGTCCCCTCTCCCTCCCAAACGCGCCCCAAAATCAAAAAATCCTTTTCAGGATGCACAACTATGGCTTACAAGGAACCCCTGGGCGAATTTTGGGGAGAATAGGGCAAACGGCCTGGGAAGAGTAGGACGTCCAAAATCACCTCATTTGCATATCCGCATATTAGTATATAGTGACTAGCTGTTATATAATGCCCGCTGCGCGTGCATATCTGCAAATTAGCCTTGGAAAGACAAGAAGTACCCCCACTTTCATGCATGAATTGATGACAACACATGTTGCTGTGAAGGACCATGTGACCCCCTGAGGGGTGTGGTTGAATTTCAGAGCAAACTTGTTGATAAAATTTGCGAGAAATGATAGTGAAAAAATGATCGCAAACCTACGCTAGGCTACACGGTTCAATACAAGAAAGTAGGG
>OLMO02000325.1:41421-86344 GCA_900291935.2 Cassiopea xamachana
ACTGGAAAAAGTAGTAAACAATGAGCTGAAGCATATTAAAAAATGGCTTGATGTTAATAAACTTGCACTAAATGTAGACAAGACAACTTTTATCATTTTTCATTCTCGGCAGCATTCCTTAAGTAAATCTGGTAACATAAAGATTGGCAAAGAGCATGTTACACAGGCCAAATATGTAACATTCCTTGGTCTTCTCTTGGATGAAAACCTGAGTTGGAGGTATCAACTGAGTGAACTAAGAAAAAAGTTAGCTAGAACTAGTGGTATATTCCTCAAAATAAGACATCTCCTACCTACCAGTGTTCTAGCTTCATTGTATTACTCTTTGTTTGCCTCTTTTCTTCAATATGGTATCATTGTATGGGGTCTTACACATGACACCTTTATTAAACCTATATACATTTTACAAAAGAACGTTCTTAAAGCTATTACTTTCAAGAATTCTTCTTCTCCATCTACTCCAATCTTTTATGATTTAAAAATTCTTAAATTATATGATTTATTTCATCTCAAATTACTTACTCTGGTGTATGAATGTATTAATTTAATTTCTCCTATCTTCTTCCATAACTTTTTTGATAATTTGACTTCTGTGCATCAATATAATACAAGACAGGCTTGTAAGGGTGACATTTTTATGACACAGAAAAATACACTGCAGTATGGTTTAAGGTCCATTAAATATGCTGGTGCTAAATCCTGGAATGAAATCCCTGCTATTATTAAACAATCCCGTTCAGTAGTGATCTTCTGTTGTGAACTGAAACAGCATTTTTCCACCAAATACCAGTCTTGAATATCCCTGAAGTGGTACTTGACTTTAACAAAGGACTTTTCGCAGATAAACTCAATGCATCTGATATGAACTCAAATAATTCAAAATATTCAGGTACATAGGTCAACGAAAAAATATTGTGTCCTCTGTCCTTCAACGTCGTAATCCCTCTTTTCTTTCTAACGCAAAACAACCTCTTTTCAAAACAACTACCACGCGCCTTGCGATTTGTCACGCCTTGTCGCCTCACGCATTGTCCTCACACATCGAATAATTTCCAACTTCTCCAACTTTTCCTTATCATTCTAATCATGTCAAAATTTGATGAATAATAAGGTTCTTTGCTCAGGGGGTGCACTCTCCTCGATTAGTCTATCTACTGAGAGAGCTCCTCCTTAAATAAATTCCTCTCCCTACAAAATTTCATTTCAATATTATGTATAATTCGTATTGTATTTAATTGCTATTCTATTTGTTGTTTTTAGTTGTATTGTTGTCAGAATTTTGTATGTAGTGGAATTTTAAATATGAATGAAACTTGAAACTTGAACTTGGCAGAAGAGTTAATGTTAACTCGAGACGACGCTCTACAAGGTAACTGAAACGAAACTCAGAGAGACTGCGGACAATCTCACAATCCCGGACGTTGAAGGATTATCGAAAAGAGCTTTGATTAAGAAAGTCCATGAGCATTTGGACAGCTTATGTGAAGCGGAGGAAGATGGGACTGGAGATTTACATACAACATTTGAAGACATTTTCGCTTTCTTATGTGGTACCCCCCCCCCACCCTTGGAAAAGACACCGGACGATGATATACAGTTACTCAACAGGGTGAAGGAAGAATATGACGAGATGCAAAAGGAGTTCCTCAACACGGTGACTGAACATGAAGAGAAAATGAAAGAAGTGAAAGCAAGGATGCAGAGGCTCAGTTGTCAAGCAGATGAGAAACGGTACTCGAATCCTAGCCCAAGGCCAAACGTTTCTGTTGGACAAAGCGAAAATGGAAGGCCAACTGTGATCGAAGAAAGAGAGGTACCTTTACGCAGTGTTTTTAGGTTTAGAGAGTTTAAAATACATGGCGTTATTTCTGATGGAAAAGACCGTATTTCATATACAAATCTCAGTAAACAGATTGAAAGCGCGCTTAGTAAAGGCTATGAAGCAAAGGAAATCGTAGATGCGATAATAAACGCTGTTTCCCCAAATCTACATATAAGATCGTTTTAGAGAGTATCAGAAATCTAAGTTTAAGCGAAGTACGCCAAATACTCCATAGCCACTACTGTGAAAAATCTGCGACTGAGGCATACCAAGAGCTCACTAACATGGTCCAAGAACCAAGTGAGTCGCCATTAGATTTCTTAATGCGTGCCCTTAAAGTGCGGCAACATATCTTACTTGCAAGCCAAGAAAGCGATTCAAAAATTCGTTATGATCAATCCCTCCTGCAAAATGTTGTTTGAATGCGTTAGAAACAGGACTTGCAAATGAAACCATTAGAAATCGAATGCAACCTATTTTCCAATCACCTACTGTAACAGACGAAATGTTGATACGCGAAATGAACACCGCTGTTACTGCAGAAAGCGAATGAATAAGCAACTTTGTAGCACGAAAACATAGTGTTAAAATAGCGGAGACTGCACCCATTGCAGCTTCAGATGCCCCGCAGGTAACAATGCCTTCTAAACCAAAAGAGCAAACCGCTTCAAAACCAAACCCTTTGATCGCATCACTGGACGAAGTAAAGGCGGACATCGCTATGATAAAGCAATCTATAAATGCAAGCAGTGAAAATAAGAATATGTCAAGGCGATCAATTCGATCTCAGTCTGCATGTGACGATTGCATCAACAACCAAAGACGTGATCAATGCGACCACTGTTTTATTTGTGGCGCTGCTGAGCACTATGCTAGGGGCTGCAGAAAATGGAAACCATGGGGAAACCGGGGGCAGCTGCATGTACGGGACAAAGTGTAGCTGCGAATGAGATGTCCCACCAACAAAAGCATTGCAACTTTTGTGCATCAACAAATAATGTTTATTTTCGGTGTGGCCAGTGCAATATTTCAAATTATTGCAGCAAAAACTGTCAGCAAAAACATAGGTCTGAACATAAAGCGATTTGTAAAGCATTGGAAACTACAAATAATTTACATTGGGAAAATCATCATAATCAAATAAGTTCTTGCCACCTAACCCCTACAGAACAAACGAAAATTTCGAATATCATTGGAAAGAAATGTATGATTAAATGCTTACTAAATAATAAAGAAGTGACGGCTCTATGGGACACTGGCTCTCAAATCTCAATAGTTTCTAGCGACTTTTTGAGACAACAATACCCTTATTTACAGCCCAGAAAATTGGAAGAAATGCTCGGGACTGGTTTAGAACTCCGTGCAGCAAATAATTCACCAATACAGAGGTTTCATTGACCTAGTATTTGAATTAACAGCTCCACATGAAAGCGATAGGACATTTCGTTTGAATGTTCCATTCTTAGTTTCTGATTGCAAAATTACTAATCCAATAATAGGTTACAACGTAATTGAAGAAGTCATAAGATCAACACCTTCAAACAAGGATAATTTAATACGAACATTTCAAGTTGCATTTGACCAAACAAGGGAAACGACTGAAGCCTTGGTAAACGAAATTCAAGCTGTAAAAGAACAGGATTTAGCAACCATAAGGTCGCCAAAGTTTCAAATAACATTGCAACCAACAGAACTAACTAGTGTAGTCTACCGGGGACATGCTGAAACTTTGAACAATAACACTAAAGTAATTTATACCCGATGAAAGGAAACCATGGCCCCCAGGATTAGAAATGGAAGAGAGGCTGTACTCGCTACACAGGGGACGGTCATTTAAGATCAAAATTGAAATATATAACTTGACTGCGCATCCAATCACGCTTAATAGACGTACGCCATTCGGCTGCGTTGAGTTAGTAAAATCTGTTACACCCTTTGACGTACGCCCTCAATCACAGCCCCTTCGTTACCACAACGAATCAAATAGCCAGCCTCGGTCTGACGTAACAAACGCAATGCATCTAAATCAAGTGTCCTCGGGCCCTAAAGAAGGAATTAGCGAATTCCTTGAACAATTTGATTTGAGTACCCTACGCGTTGATCAAAAACAACGTGTTAAACTTTTGCTTATCGAGGAAGCTGATTCTTTCGCCAAAAATGATGGCAATATTGGGTGTGCAGAAGGCCTGCAAATGCCTATCAATTTGATGGACAAAACACCTGTGCAAAAAACGTATACGTCTATACCAAAACCCCTTTATCCCGAGGTCAAACAATACATTGAGGACCTACTAAACAAGGGGCGGGTCACAAAATCGACATCCAATTACTCCAGCCCCGTTGTTTGCGTGAGAAAAAAAGATGGGACACTCCGTTTATGCGTGGATTATAGACAGTTAAATGGAAAAACTACCCCAGACCGACACCCACTGCCCAGGGTTGCAGAAACATTACAAAACTTAGGTGGGAATAGTTGGTTTTCACTCCTTGATCAAGGAAAAGCGTACCACCAGGGCTTCATTAAGGAGGAGCACAGACACCTGACCGCCTTTGTGACCCCCTGGGGTCTGTATGAATGGGTGAGAATCCCTTTCGGGCTGTGCAATGTGCCTGGTGGGTTTCAAAGGTATATGGAACAATGTTTAGAGGGTCTTAGAGATGACATTTGCATACCCTATTTGGACGATGTTCTCGTATACAGCTCCGACTTTGATTCACATATCGAACATTTGCGAATCGTTTTCAAAGGTTTGCGTGACAATGGGATTAAGTTGAAAACGACAAAATGCGAGTTATTTCGCAGCCAAGTAAAATACTTGGGACATATTGTCTTGCATGAAGATTATAAAGCAGACACTTCAAATACACGTGCCCTAACTGTTTTGAAAGAACAGCATCCAAAAACGGTGGGAGATGTTCGTCGAATTTTGGGATTGTTAAATTATTATCGGAAATATATTCCAAACTTTTCGCTAATTGCTGCCCCATTATTCGACCTCTTACAACAACCAAAAGAGATAAGTAATAACAATCAGAAAAATGAAAATCGCAAGCGTAATGGGCAAACTTCATCAAAGCACGAGATTTCGTGGTCAGAAATACACAAGAAAATGCTCAAAATGCTTATCGATTACTTGACAAATCCACCTATTTTGGCCTATCCTAAATATGACCAGCCTTATGTGTTGCATACCGATGCTAGTCAACTAGGACTTGGTGCTGTACTTTACCAAGCTCAGGACGGTGTACTACGAGTAATTCCCTACGCATCACGTACACTTACCCCAGCCGAAAAGTGATACCATTTACATTCTGGCAAGTTGGAATTCCTAGCGCTAAAGTGGGCCATATGTGATGAATTTAGAGACCTACTGTGCTATGCACCATCGTTCTGCGTATATACAGATAATAACCCATTAACGTACGTAATGAAATCTGCAAAAGTAAATGCCACGGGACACCGTTGGGTAGCTGAACTGTCTAATTTTAATTTTACAATTAAATATAGACCAGGAAAGCAAAATATTGATGCAGATTTCTTGTCTCAATCGCCATTACATTTCGAAAACTATCTGACAATATGCACCGAATTGGTTCCTAAAGATGCAATTCAAGTAACAGCCTCAGCTGCGAATAAACAGTACGACAATGAAGCCATCTGGGTTTCAGCATTGTCCACTAATGAACAGAATCTTGCTTTGCAACACAGTGAAAAGACACACCCAGTTTCTCCGGTTCAACGACATGATCATTGCATATCTACAGTCTTATGCTGTAAGGAAAAGGGTGAAAAACCTAGTAGAACGAGGTATAACCAAGAACCTTGTGGGATCAAGATTTTGTTACGCGAATGGTATAAACCATATGTCAGCAAAGAAGGTACACTACGTCTGAATACTAGTGAATATGACCAAGTAGTAATGCCAGAGAAATATAGGCCTCTTGTCTATCGGGAATTGCACGATGAAATGGGCCATCTTGGAAGTGAAAGGGTATTTCAACTAGCAACACAACGGTTTTATTGGCCTAACATGCGCGCCGATATAGAGAAATACTGCTCAAAGCGATGCCCATGTCGGAAGCAACGTAAACCTGCAACGACTTTCCGAGCACTGTTAATGCCTATTATTACACCACACCCATTCGAGCTTGTATCCATTGGTTTCGTCCACCTTGAGCGGAGCATTGGAGGCTTTGAGTATATATTGGTGGTCGTGGATCATTTTACTCGATACGCACAGCCTATGCCACAATGAATAAAGCAGCCCACACTGTTGCAGACAAGCTTTACAATGACTTTATTCTCCGTTTCAGGTATCCCATGCGATTCCATCATGACCAGGGTGCCGACTTTGAAAACCAACTGCTGACAAGCCTTGAAAAAATTTGCGGGATTCGACATTCTCGTACGACACCTTATCATCCTCAAGGCAATGGGCAGGTTGAACGTTTCAACCAGACCCTATTATCGATGCTTCGTACGTTGCCTGAAGAGAAGAAATCGCGCTGGAAGGATTCACGTAATAAAGTTGTCCATGCATATAATTGCTCTAGACATGCAAACACTGGGTTTTCGCCATTTTACTTACTTTTCGGTCGCCTACCAAGATTGCCGATTGACGTCATCTTTAATTCGACACCAGTACTTGCCAACCAACGAGGAAAATCTTACCCGGAATATGTGAAAAAGTGGCGTGAAGTTATGCACCATGCGTATGATCTTGCTGCAAAATGCTCGGAGAAGTCTCAACAGCATAATAAATCAACCTATGACAAAACTGTGCGTTCAACAGTTCTCCAACCGAATGACAGAGTTTTAGTGCGTACTTTACGTGAGAGGGGAGGAGCAGGTAAACTAAGATCTTTTTGGGAGAAGCAAATCCATTGTGTGGTCAAGCAAATCAGTGATAACATGCCAGTATATTCTGTAATTCCAGAAAATAATGCATCTGGAAAAGTGCGAAATATTCATAGAAATCTCCTTTTACCCTGTGATGAACTACCATTGGAAAATGAGCAGTTGCAGACTCGCACTAAAAAGAACGCGGATCAACCAGTCAAGCAGGGTAAGAGACGTCAGAATTCAGACGCAAACGAATCGATCATTAATAGCAATGATTCTGATGATAGCGATGACGAAATCTTCGTTTTGATTCCATCAGAAAATCAGTCAACTTTGCAAGGTTCATCAAAGGAAAACAGAGAATTTGTCGAAAATATTCCAGGAAGCGACGCAGAAGATGATTTTAATCATACTGAGAATAATGAGAATTCGAGCGAATGTCCTAATCCACTAGAAAACTTACGAACGGGAACACCAGAACCATTCGGAATGGACTCGCCCATCGTATCACCACAAATACGGCAACGCCCTCGATGACAAATACGACCACCTGAATATCTGCAGTACCAGTCCCTTGGAAACCCTCAATCATTTCCAATTGTTAACAGAATCGGCACTCCAATGTACTTTGCGCCCTATAGCATACCAATGAGATATCAGCCGATGAATACTGCATACTACCGTTAAATTTGTTTCTATGCATGGATTTATAGATACTGTTTATCGTACTATGCTTTATACTTGTTCGTTTTGTTGAGAAATGACTCCATCTATTGTTACTAAAGGAAAAAAACTGCAAGGATCAAATTCACCGCCCCTATCAGGGTTTATTTACCCTTTTTTCGTCATTTGATGGATTTAACTGAATAAATATATTCGATTACTTTTTACACTTTAACTGAGAAAGACTGCTATATCAGAAAAAACTATTGAATTGGTGTATTGAGTCATTATGTCAGATTTAGAAGCATCGAAGAATAGAAGATTTATGAAGAAGACTTTGGAACCTTTCATATGTTCATATATAATGCTATCAGTTCCAACGAACTCCTTTCTTTTACGGAGGGGAGAGTGTGAAGGACCTTAGTTACTTTTGAATAAAACTGTACTTTTTAGCTACGAAATGAGTGATGCTTGAACCCCCGTCTATCTTGTAGAACAGATTATCGTGATAATTAGAAGATCTTGGAAGTCAGAGAGAGAATAGAAAAAACGAATTGAGTAAATGAGTGTTTGATTTTTGGATATAAAAGATCTGTGGCTATAGTGCAAAGTTTAGTCTTGTCTCTCTCGTTAAATCTTGTTGGTTTGTGTTATTCTGGGGTCCAACCAACCCCTTACATATACCCTGACCTGAACATTTCTTCCTTCTTTTCAAATAGTTCCTTGGTCTCTTTCTGCTTGAGGTGCTAATGTTTTTAGATTCTCAAACATAATTTGGAATGTGGTCATAAGCTCCGACAAAAAATAGCTCCCGCCTGTCATCCCGAGTAGCTCCCTCAAGTAGATCTTCAGGACACCCATGATCACTAATGCTGCTCTCCATATTTTCAATCAGTCTAGCTTTGATGCAACAGTTTGTTTAGGTGAGGTGCGCCATATTTCATGCACGAGCCTCGGAATCAATGGAATTTATATAACAATAGATAATAGGTCGGTAAAGGGCATTTTTCTGGAACATTTTATTCCTGCTTTTGCACTGCAACCTAATCCTTATCAAAGGAAGATGGAAGCAAAATCAGAACAAATGCGGTTTGTAGGGTACCAGAAAGGCACTACAGGCTATTGTTTTTATGATGAGAAGAACAAACGTCTTGTTATTTGTCGTGATGTTGTTTTTAAGGAAGTGGACGTTAAAGGAGATGAAATCACTGTAACTCCTGTAGATGCTGAGCAATCAGATATGACAAAGATTGGAAAAGATGTTCATGATCCTGACTTGCAGTCTGATTTCCAAGATGTGCTTGAAGCTGAAATGAATAATAGTGATGCAGACAAAAGGGATGATAGTGCCACTACAACTCGTTCTGGACATGTAAGTCGGAAACCAAGATGCCTAGGGGACTGGGCAGGTGATAAAGAACTTGAGTTTCTTGATTTAATTGCTGACTCTAGTGCTGTGCAACATTGTCTATTCTTTCATGGCATATGTGAACCACAAAGTATAGATGAAGCACTAGAAACACCTGAAGCTACGCACTGGAAACAAGCTGCAGATGAAGAGATGGAAGCACTTAATAAAATGAATACCTGGAAAGTAGTTGAACTTCCAGAGGGAGGGAAACCTACTGGGTGTCATTGGATTTTTTAACGTTAAAGCGTACAATAATGGTTCTATCGAAAGGTACAAGGTATGCCTAGTTGCAAAGGGATATGCCCACGAGCCAGGAATTGATTTTAATCCACCTTTTGCTCCAGTTCTATGACTTACTACTTTACATGCATTGTTGGCTTATTCGGTGCAAAATAATTTCATGATACACCAAATGGATGTTACTGCAGCAGTCTTGAATTGTTCTCTAGCTGAAGAAGTCTATATGGAGCAACCCCCAGGATATGTTGTGCCCGGAAAAGAACATCTTGTTTGTTATCTTCAAAGATCGTTGTATGGACTTAAACAGTCACCTCGTTGTTGGAATAGTAAATGTTGTGAACTAATGGAACAAATTGGATTCCATCAAGTAACGTCGGATTGTTGTGTTTTTGAAAGGAATGATCCTTTAACATTTGTAAGCCTCTACGTTGATGATCTTGTTTTGATTACAGAAAATTCTAAACCAATGGATGAATTGAAATCGATGTTAATAAAGCATTTTGTCATGAAGGACATGGGACACTTGCATTATATTTTGGGTATTGGCTGCATACAAGAAGAATCACGTATTGGACTTATTGAAGTAAAGCCTGTATCAACACCATCTGATCCAAAAGTTATACTTCAGACGGATGATGGATTCTCTAAACCAGTAAATAAGAAAATGTTTCAATTGTTAGTTGGCAGTCTACTTTATGCTGCTTTGGGAACAAGACCAGATATACAATATGCTGTATCTAATGTTGCAAAGTATAGTGCAGCTCCTACTTAAGCACATTGGAATGCTACAAAACGAGGTTTATGTTACCTTAACGGGACTAAGAATGTTGCACTATGGTATTACCAAACTGACAAACAAGTAATTGGTTATTCTGATGCTGATTTCGCTCGTAACATTGATAATCGCCATTCTGTTTCTGGATATGTTTTATGTTAGGATGTGGAGCAATCAGTTGGTATAGTGGAAAGCAAAAATGTGTGAGTACATCTACTGCACAAGCAGAATATATTGTGCTAAGTCATGCACTTAAGGAAGCAATATTCCTACGTCAGTTGTTTTCAGAATTTAATGACTCTGATTATGGTGCTATATCCATAAATGAAGACAATCAAGCCACTCTTGCTATTGCACAAAACCCTGTATTTCATTCGAAAGTAAAACATATTGATTTGAGTTATCATTTTACAAGAGAAGCAGTTGCAAATGGAAACATTCAACTATCCCTTTGGAGCCGAAGGGGTCCATATTTGGACCCCTTACAATATATTACATAAATAACCTCTTGCCTGTGTAATCTATTTTGAATTGTGGTAAGAACAGACTTAAAGTAGCTACAACTACGAACATTAGTTGTTTGATTGGTTTGCTCTCTGTATAACCTGGATATGAATGAATAAAGGTCTCATAAACAACATGAAAGTGTCATGGCGAGCAAAGGGTCACCTTTGTGTTCGGTCAGCCACACTCAACGCAATTTTCTGACAACAGAGGAAGCCTTAGCAGCTGTGTTAAAGTTGGAGGATGGAATTGACGAAATAGACAGTTCTTCACGTGATGATTCGTCGATATTGAATGAGCATACTGTTGATGACATGGAAAGAGATGACAATGAGCCATGTTTCAACGAAAGTAGATTGATTTGTGATGTAAGTAGCTCGATGTCTGTAATTGAATCTCTACATAGTTGCACTGGTTATTGTCAGGTTGTTTTTAGTTACATCTTTATTGACCTGGGCTTCTGCATGATCACGAATTTTTACACGCTAACTGCCATTTTGAACATCTTGATCAGCTGATCATATATTTTATGTGACATGGCATTCCCTTGTTGACATAGTTGACAGAAGTTTAGTTTTTGAAAAATTTATTCAGTTTTTATTTCAACAGAATCATGCATTTGATAGTCAACCTAAACACAGATAAACCATAAGTATTATTCAAAGTGGTTACTTTGTCAATCAGGTGAAGTTACTGTCATTACTTTGATATGCAAACTTCAATCAATCACCGTTTTAGGTTAGTAACAATGGGGAGAGCAGTGAGGAAGGAAGTTCGCTAACTGTAGAGGATAGTAATGATGCCCTATCAAGCATCTCTGAAGCCACTTTAGCTAAGGTAGATTTTACACCAGTGTCACAACAGACTGCTGCAGGTTGTTCAAAATCCTATGGTGATGGAAAGTTGAACACAAGAATATTGCCAAGAAGACAAAAAGTTACTTGTGGAAAAGCTGCACTCAAGAAAAACAAGTATCATAAAAAGAACAAGCCAAGAATGTCTAAAAGAATCTCATCAACACCCAAGACAGATGGTGATCCAAACTGGCAAACCATAGATGAAAAATATGAAAACCCTAACAATGATTCTCTGTTTTCTGAGTATGTTGGTGTCAGTAGGGAAGCAGCAGCAGTACAATCTGTATTGGATCATAGATGAGATTGTAAATCAAACAAATCTTTTCTACAATCACTTTTGTGCTTCAAAACAAGCCCCTGTGGCTTTTCAGATCTCGAGAGTAGAAATGATGGCATTTTTTGCTATTGTGATTGGTATGGGGTAGCTAACCGTCCTGACATACATGACTATTGGAGAAGTGCTATTACAAGCATGCCATGGTTCAGAACTGTTATGTCTAGGGATCATTTTACAACAATCATGTGGTTCCTACATCCCACGGACAACAGTATGCAAGTTTCTAGAGAGGATCCAAACTATGATAAGCTTTTCAAGCTAGGAAACCTCCACAAGATACTCAACAACCGCTTTTCTTCACTCTATTCACCACAAAGATCCCTGAGCAGATGACACGAACCAAGTGTCAAGTAAGCGTCCTTCAATATATGCCTAAAAAGCTGAAGATGTTGGGAGTAAAAGTATGGGCCCTCTGTGAGTCACTATCTGGTTACTGTTGCCAGTTCCAGAAATACACTGGGAAGATTGATGGTGCAAGTGAACATGGCCTATCATATAGGGTTGTATTTGACCTAATTTCCCAATACCTTGACAAAGGATACCATCTATATTTTGACACTTTTTATACAAGTTTGAAACTGGTCAAAGATCTACTGTCAAGGAACATATTTTCATGTGGCACAATCTGCATAAACAGAGGTGAATTTTCAAATAAGTTCAAAAATGCTGTTACATTATTATTAAATTCAAAAATTATTAAAATAAATTTCAATAATCAAAAGTGGGAGGAGAAGACAAATGCGATCAATACTTGAGTTACTATTCTGTTGGTATAAAAACTCACAAATGGTGGAAGACAGCATTCTTTAGGTTATTTGAGATGTGTGTAATAAATTCAATGTGTATATACATAAAAAAGAATCCTGAATTCGCAAAGAAAAGGAATAGCCATAACATTTATCGTGAAGTTCTAGTGCATCAGTTAGCCATATTTGGAAGAGAAAAATATGAATTCAATAGAATCAAAAGGAAGAAAACAATCACAAAGCGGTAAACATAAGATTGATGTGTCTGACAATGTTCGTCTTTGAGGATAGCATTATGCCACAAAAAGGTACCCAAGAAGAAAGTGTTGCTGTTGTGCATACCAACGGAACGCATGTGGAAAAAGACAGAACACTAGAACAAATAACATCTGTGAAACATGTGGCAGGTATATTTGTCATGCCTGCTTCAAGAACTTTCACAGCAAGAGCAAAGTATAAACAATGTTTTTTACATTTAATATGGCAAAGAAGCATTGCTTCAATCGGACTACTTGTCAATGTCGGTTCAGACAAATTGCAGTTTACTATTACATTTGCATGGTATTATTGCCTTTCCTTTGAATTATTGTGTTACATAGAGGTTTTGCAATAGCATTGTTCAAAAATACATTAATTTGAGCAGGGAAAATATCAATAAATCTTCTATCTCAGATTTCTTCTACGAAAGCAGTTTATAGTAAAATGTTCAACATTATGCATTTTGGCAATTTGCTTGTAAAGTTTCACATACATTCTCGATTTTGTTCATTTTTGTTTTACCTGAGAGATTACCTGATAGACTACATTATGTTGAAATGTCATTGATATACACTTACTATCATTTTCTCGACATGAAAAAAGAATGACGAATACTATTGTTCTTTATGCGTAACTTGTAATTTTCAATGTTGTTAAGTTCCTTAAATTGTTTTTTTGTTGAAGATACTTCACCCATTGCCTTGAATTCTAGTAGCTACATTATCAAGCTTTAAAACAATGTATACATATGTGTGATTCTCTCTTTTAGTTTCATCTCCAAAAGTCAATAATTCAAATATATGTGTAAAACCGTAAGAATTTAAAAACTAATTATAGGCCCTAAAGGGCTAAAGTACTGTAGCACAAATGATATGTACACAGCTGTTCTAACAAAGCCATTGACTTCAAAGCGTTTTGATGGCATGCTGGATAAACTAGGGCTTTCCTTCAGTAATGCCTAGTGGGAGAATTTGTTGTTATTACGACTTTAATGAACCCCCGTCCAGAAGGATTATCGAACAATGAACTTTGAACTATTGTTCTATTATGATCAATCAATTCTGTTCTACTGTACTGTTATGTTGAGTTACACACAAAATAAGGATTGTTATGTTCTGTTACGAATGTGTTTCTATCGTTATCTAATTCTGCTATCTAACAGTGAATACAAATTGTGTTGGTGATAGCATTAAATCAAGCCACCCCCTCCAAAAAAGAAAGCACTGAATCAGCCCCAGTAGCCTTGAATAAAACTAACGTTTCTCCTATGAAGAGATAAGATTAGAATAGACTATTGCCCTTACTTTTCAAGTGGGATGTGTGGTGAATGCACACACATAATTATCATCAGTTATTCTCTATGGATCCTATTCTATTCCCTACTCTTCACTGGCAAGTTGAATATCCATTTTATGGTAAGAATCAAATCTACCTGGTAAATTAGCAACATAAGGTACGTATGTCATCAACTGATGTTATTACCAAAATAAGCACATTCAAAATGAATCAGACGTAATATAAGTACGTAGATCTAGTGACTTCTCTTCAACATACAGTTTATTTTTTGAGGTAGTGTACTGTTAGACTACTCAGTGTTTACATCTTTACTTCAGCTCTCTCCTCTCACTCTGAATCAGCTTGAGAGTGTCAGTATGGTTACTGTTTGAAATTGAAACACACAAGTGTGTTCTTATTGTTATCATTACAAAGACCTTTGACTTCACATTATAATACATCAACAAAGAGTCTAGTATACGTTATTGAATTCTGCAGTTTGAAATTTCAATAGGTTCTCCTCCTCCTGTGCAACACACAGATCGGAGATTATAGACTACCAGCAAAGCACACCAGGCAATATACTGTATAAGGGTATGTTATGAGTACTTGCCCAATTTTTTTCTTCCACATATGCAATTCATCTTTCTTCAAAACGAGGAACTCTCTCAAAAGTAGGGGTGGTGTGAAGCCCTATTGAAGTACTAGTGGAAATAACTATTTTTGGAACCACACTCTTTTTTCACCTAGAAACACCCATTTTGAGCATTGATGCCCAAAACAAAAATTGAAATTAGACTAAGAAGTAAATATGCATAATCTCAACAGTATTATGCTACATATTACAGTAAAAGGGTTCTTTTCTAGACAATCATTCATTTTCATTAAGTCATTTGACACGTGTAACACTGTTTTTGTAAATGTTGGCTGTTTTGCAAGCCATCTCAATAGGCTGTGCTCAACTTGAAGGAAAACCAAATGCTCCTTCCTGGTTTGCAGCATGTGTGACCTTGATGAGGAAATAACACACTTCATTCTACTGAAGACCCTTTCACAATGCACACTCATCAAACAGTCAACTGCTGCAATCTCTAATAATGTCATCACTTGAGGCAGGGCATCTGCAAGACCTGCTTTGTGAATTACGCGTAAGGCCCTAGTCAAACGAACTGACCATTTCGCTGAGTAGCGCTCAACAACTGAAAACAGTGTTCAACAATGTTCAACACAGCTCAGTCCGGCGGTGGTCAAACGAACTAAACAATCTGTCCAACATTCCTCGAACATATGTGTGCGCCTGCGCAATTCCCTATGTGCAATTACATTTTAGGTTGATGAAAATGGCAAACCCTCATGTCACGTTGAAACAGAAAGCAGTCGCTGCTGTACTGATCTCAGAGTTTCTGGTTGGAGATCAAGTGAAGCGAAGTAAAACAAAAGACGGGGTGAAAAGGAGAAATGAAAACGGTTTATTTAGCAATCTTGTTAAAGAGCTCAGCATTGAAGACACAAGTGCACTTAAGGAAATGATGAGAATGAATTACGAAGATTTTCTTCAAGTACCTGGCTACATTGAAAGGGAAATCACTCCAAAACCTATAAATGGTGGCCACGAAGTCATCCCTCCTAAAGCAAGGCTGACTGTTACTTTACGATGTCTTGCAACTGGGGAAACATTTCGATCACTATCGTTTCAATTCTGAATTTCCAAAGCTGCCATTTCATATATCGTTATGGAAGTATGCACTGCCATTTTTAAGCATATGGCGGGCCAGTTTTTGAGAACACCAGAAACAGCTGATGAATGGAAAGAAAGTGGAAGAAAGTTTGAAATAAGATGGCAGTTCCCACATTGCATTGGAGCAAGTGATGGAAAGCACTTAGTAATACCACCACCACCAGGTGCTGGCTCCAAATTTTACAACTACAAGAAAACTCGCTCAGTAGTGCTAATGGCTGTAGTTGGTCCAGACTACAAATGTATCTATGCAGATGTTGGGACCAATGGCAGTGTTTCAGATGGCAGGGTTTGGTCAAAGACGAGTTTGGCAAGGGCCATACAGGACAATGAAATGTCTCTGCCAGAATCAGAAGCTCTAGAATATGGTGTGAAGAAAGTTCCATATGTATTTGTAGCAGATGATGCATTGTCACTAAAACCTTATCTGATGAAACCATACACACAGTCTGGTTTAAATGAGGAAAAAAGAATGTACAAGTACAGGTTGAGCAGGGCTAGAAGAATCTCAGAAAATTTCTTTGGAATAATTGCAAACCGCTGGAGAGTTTTCCATTCCATAATACTTTTGCCTCCAGAGAAAATAGAAGCTATCACATTGGCAACAATCACACTGCACAATTATCTTAGAAAAAGCTCATCAAGGCATGTATATACGCCCTCTAATTTAACCGACACTGAATATACACACAAAGACATTATTCCTGGATTGTGGCGAAGGAACCCTCCCACTGAATCTCTTCTCCCATTGCAAATCCAAGCAACTGGGCATAATGCCTGTACAAATGCGAAAGATATCAGAGAAACATTCAAAAATTAGTTTTACAATGAAGGGGCAGTAGAGTGGCAATGGGAAAGAAAAATATTACATTGCTATGTATCTATTCATAGAACTCAAAAGTAAGATACAATCATCAAGTAGCTATGTATGCATTGTATATTATATTAGAATGGTAACATAAACTGAACTCCACAAAAAGAGAAAACACCCTTAACAGTGAATTATTAACAAATGATTACTGATTACCATGAGAAATTTACATTGAACACTTTCTTAGTATTGATTGATTGCCTTAATACATAAGCAGTTATTAAAAAGTACGTAGACTCTAAATAGATCAAGTTTAAACTCTTGTAGGCTTTGTGTGCTTTTTAGGCAGTCCTCCTCAAAGCATGCATACTTTCTATCTCTTGACCCCCTCTAAAAATCATTAGAATGGGATGTTATGGAATGGAATGGTTTTTATTATATTTATATTATTGAGATCTTTAATTTTCTTTGGCTGAAAGAAATATTGAAATCATAGCCAACTGCAAACTTGCCAACTTTAAGAAATTCATTAATTTGCATGAGACAACATTGGTCAAAGCCCAAATTGTAAGCAGAAAAGATACTAAAATTTAACTCTACAAAAAATGTATTGGCATATAAATATAAACATAGGCTCTTTGAAGACAACCAGTTCAGTTAAAGAATTCCCCAAGGTGAAATACCAATTATAATAACAAAATAACTGAAATTATATACAAACAAATAAGACAACTAATTAGCTAATGCAAGATTTGAAAAGACAGTAAAGGAATTGTATGCAGATATATTTCTTAAGGAAAGGCTCTCTCAGTAGCTAGGTTAATCAATTAGAGATCACCCTCTGTTAACAGTTTATTGGCTATTTGTCTTTGAAATATGTAAAGACTTCTTTCAACAAACATTTCTTTGGTATGATCTGTAACTTTTCTCAAAGACTAAATTTTCAAGTTTACTAGAACACTACAAGCGGATTGTGAATTTGTTTATCTCAAGAGAAATGCTATTTATAGGGCAGGGACGCTGAGGTGATTTGAGAATAAAACCCCCCTTTTTGGAGTACTCTCCCTCAAATGAAGGCATGAACACTGTGTGAGCAACTATATAAGCAAATATAAAAGCAAAATCTGAAGTCTTTATTCTGTTGCTCGCTGTATTTACATCAAAAATCAGTTCCTTGCAACATTGCAGTATATCCCTGTTAGTTGCTGTGGCTTGCCATCAGCTGAAAACCCCCATTGTTCACACCTCCACCCAGTTCATATTCAAACAATATATCCATAATTCTCTTTTCTGCAATGGACCTTGTCCTTTTGTCACATTGACTGAGCTTCTCTGCCACATACAAAGAAAAATTGCACTGCTGTTGTGATGCACTTGGAGTTGTTTCTTTCATGACATTTATGCATGCTTCCAACAGATCTTGTCTTCTTGCTTCTAAAGACATTTTTTAACCTTTAGCATGGAGGAGATAACTTTTTGTTGGTTTTTTTGACCAATGTCAAATTCTGCTGATGAACTGGATTCATCAGCAGCCCCATTGCTTGAGATTTGTTCATCATTAACTCTACTCCAGCTATCTTTGCTCTTTCCAGGTTGCATGACTGTGCATAGAAATTGGAGTCTGTCCCAGAAAATCCAAGTGGGTTTGTATAGCTCATCTGCACCTTGCCCTGACTTGGGTTTTGCAATTTTGGTCATTTCTCTCCCCAGCTGTGATCACAAAATTAGAATTTTGTTTTTTATGTTTGCACCACTAATTCCAATTTCTTCCTCCATTTCAGTCAGTACCTTTGCTCTTTTATCCTTGTCATGGTAGCTCTTGTCAAACACATCCCAGAGACATGTGCGTTCTTCTAGCATGTCAATCAAATGAGCAGTCTCTTCATTGCTCCATTTTTTAACTTTATTCTTGTTGTCTTTACCTACATTTTCCTTTGCTTTTTTCTTGGTTTGCTTCCTGTTCCTGCTAGCACTAGGAGGGGCTCTACATTGAGAATTGTTGTTTTGCTTTCTTTTTTTATTCTCTTCAGCTCCGCTACTGATATCCTCAACGGCCATTGAAGGTCGTCTTTTACTTTTTATCGTCTTCTTTGATCGTTTAATAATTTCGAGGGCTGCCTGCAATGCTTCGTCAGGTTCATCGGAACTTGAAACATATTCGTCAGGGCTTAGGCCTTCTTTATCCTTCCATTCACCTTCATCCAAACCGCTAACTTTAATTGCCGCTTCAGGCCTATTATTATCATCTCCACTGTCGCTTTCCCACACATTAAAATCGATTTTCTCGTGAAAACATATACAGAATAACTAGCAAGATGTTTATTACTGATAGCAGATAGCAGAACATCAATAACGCAATACAGAATGGCATGAAACCAGTCAATATCAAATTGAGCATGTGTGAGCTGAGCAGCCTTCTGCGGGGTACTCCAACGAAGGGTCAATAACACCTCGAACAAAAGAAATGTTTACTTACTCACTCAACATTTTTTATCGCGACCAAACACGATTGAGCAAGGCTGAGCAAGACTGAGCACTGCTCAGTAAGTGGTCAAACGAACTGAACATGTTCCAAAGCAGGCATGTTGAGTGCTGCTCAGTGAAATGTTGAGTTCGGTTGACCAGGGCTTAACAGATCCTGGATGCTTGCTGTTCCTTCAGTCACAAAATCTTCATCTAGAACTATAGCATCTCTAACATAAAATTGACCTCCATTATGCCCACCATCTTCATCTACTCTCCTTCACTTAGCAGCTCTCATTGCCTCTTTTATCTTCAGTGTCCCATCTCTCTCCTTTGTTAATTTCTGTAGAAGTATTGACATGGCTGTGTTGTTGTATAACACATAAAGATTATGCCCTACAGAAGTAATGTCGTTGATGGAAAATGGATAGAGCGATTGACATTCCTCGATCAGTGCCTTGTTTTCACTAAAGTAGCCTTTTGACGTGTGGCCTTTTGGGTGAATGAGGTCTATCCAGTTGAATTTTTCAAGATTTTCAGACATAGATCCTTACTGCAGCACCACATAATTTTTGTTTCAAGTCTTCCTGAGACTCATTGCTTTCTTGTAAATTGCTCCGCCATCCTCTTCTACCTCTTGTCACTGGAAAGTTAGGCTCTGCTTTGAGCGTGTCCACCCTGATCTGGTCAAAGTCCAAAACGGCAAGAAAATGCAGAAAGTCATCCAGCATGCTTCTAAGTTGACCAGCATTCAACGATGGTTTCTGCATCATCTTAATTATTCGGGTGCAATAGCTGAAGATTTTTCTGTAAAGGTTCAACAGGAAAATAAAGTCAACATTCTGGATATTCGTGACAAGACCTCTCACTGTTGTTTCAGTGTCAATCTTTTCAGTTCTATTTGTTGAAATTTTGTCCAAAACCATGCCACTAGCTTCATAGTGAGAATCGATTGCACTGACTGCTAAATCTTGAGTCACCTGGTTTCATAGGGTTATAACCAAGATGCTGCATTCATTTAGGGCTGCTGCGGAAGAAACTGATAATGTTATCCAGCATTCCAGAATCTTTGCAACATCAAGCACTTGTTTTTGCACTCCATTAAGCTCTCCACTCATGGTAGGAGCATCATAATAAGACTGGTCAATGAGTTTCTTTTCAGAAACTCCAGGTAATACTTTGTATTGCTCCAAAGTGTTCAACAAACAAATGGTAAGACCATCAGCAGATTGATCTTCAGAGGCATCCACAAGACCAAATAAATGCCCTTCAACGTTTCTGTTGTAATATGATAATCCATTCCAGTAACATCTGGAATGTAAACAACGGATTATGTAAGCACTCACCAGAACTTTCTCTGTCTCAACTTGTAACCATGTTTACTTCTATTATATTTTATTACTGAGAGGAGTATTCCACAGACTTTATAAGCCCTGTATTTAGCAAGCATCTTTAGTTCATCACAAGTTGCAATAGAGACAAGTACTGTCTTACTTTGTTGCCTGTACTCACCATCGGAATATCAAGCACTAAAATAAGACTTGTTCAGTTTCCATCGTGACTTAGTCTGACAGAAATGGCTGACTGCTCACTAGTATCATCCATCATTATAGAGACAAAATCTGGATTTCATCATTCAGTTAGCACTTTCACATGAGAAGTGTATGTGATACATTCTTGGTCAAGAGCTGTCCGTAATTCATGATTTTATTCACCCAAAATGTCCATAAGTTCTAAAAATTGCCTCTATTTGCAGAATCCTTTGATTCACTGTGACCACGAAATGCAAGACCTTGGGATGCAAGGTAGGTGGCAATATCAATATGATGTTCCATGACTGAGTATTGCGATGCATTTCTATTGTGCCTTTCAATCTCCCTTTGTGGTGCTCCCTCTAGTGCACTAGCAACATCTACATTTCCCAATAGCTTTGAGTCAGTGAAGTTAGCTGTGTGGTTTTTAGTAGCGTTATGGCAGGTAACAACACTCCAAAGATTTCCTCCTGATGAAGTACATCCAATGGACTGAACAAAGCAAACTCTTGTCCTTTGAAATATGGAGCAAAAAAGTGTAATTTTGTTGTTTACATGTCAAACCGACGTGCTTAATAACATATCCTTTATAAAAGAACTACCTTTTAAGAAATTTATGCTGAGATTTGCCCCCAAAATGAGAAAAAACATAGGAAACAAAGTAAATTACTTGTTACAGTACAAAGTAAAAAATAGCCACAGAACAATGGTAAACACTAAGCATTTTGCAGTATAATCAGTTCAACACTGTTGATGTCAGTTTTCTGTTGCTAATTCGAATACTTGAATAAGAAACAATAAGACTGTCTAAGGCTGAAATTATATAATTAGTATGTTGCCCATGTAGCATCAAGACAATAATATATAACCTTTTTCAACATTATAAAGTAGTTTGCAATTTTTCGTTGCACAAAAAATCTGTGTAAAAATATGCTTGCACCTACAGCAAAGGTTTGATAAAAATTAACATGTGTGCCAATTGTTATGTGAAAAAAGTAATTGTTTTGATATGGTTAGTGTTAGGGTTAGGTCAGGAAAATCAACTATCCTCCTCTCATACTGTTGGGTAGTTCACTACAAAAAGAATCGACTTTTTGAGTGCAATGTCCAAGTTGTGGTTTTTTGCATTTTCATTAGAGAGGTTTCGCAGCATTACGGATACAGATATTTGAGCGGATACGTCACTGATGTATCCAGAAACGTGGTTGATTTCCGTGATTACCAGCCGTAGGGAATGGATACGAAGCCAGATACTCGTACGTATTGATACGGATACATTTGTGTGTTCAGTTTGTCTACTTTGGTCACGAGGTAAAGCTTTTTTTTCTACTGATAGCTATCTTACGTATCTGTACCCTTTTCTGGCTATTTCTTGTCTACTTTCTTAGTACATTTTCCCCATTTCTTGGCTTAGGAACTGGTCTCAATATCTGTAGACCTAGGCCTATCACACGTGAATTGCTTGAAGTCATGACCAAGTCTGAATTTTTTCAGCTGATACCTATCTTTGCTATCTATACCCTATTATAGGTATTACTTTTCTAATTTGATAGTAACTATGGCAGTTTTCTTGTGATAATCTACAAATGTTTTCTTTGTCAAACCTGAACTTATTCAAGGCTTGCTGATCGGTTTCATCCTCTATATTAACCTTTCGAGTATTACAGCAATATGTACCTTTACTCTCCTCTGATAGCAAAAACAGATGCTAAAGGACTATAATGTTGTTTTCTATGGCAAGGCAGACCAGTTCTTCTTGTTCAGCCATTATGATAGTCTTCCGTGCAGTAAAACAAGGCCGCATACGTTGGATGTGAGAAACCTTATTGTTTGTGATCACATAAATCGACACAAGATTTGATATTTGTTTCCGTATCCATATCCGTGAAACTGCGAAACCTCTCTATTATCTTTAGGTGTCTATGAAATGTTTGAGAGGCTATTTTCTCTGAGTTTAGGCTCTATGTTGCAGATCTTTGCCATTTTCGTGGGTGCCTTAGCACGATTTTGCCTTGAGTTTTTCATCCGTAAGCTGATTTCTAGCAAAATGTTTGATCATTTTCAGAACAGATCTGTTTGCTTTATCATAGCAAGCTATGTATCACATGGAAGCCCTGTGTTTTTTCTATTAATTTATGAGCTTTCAGTCTGTGTATGGCTTGCCTGTGATTAGGAAAGCTTTATTCTTTGAATTACACTAAACAATACGCTTCCTTGGAGCATTCGTTGATTTAAGTCCTTATTGGTCAATGTGGCTAAATCCTTACCATCATTGGTTACTTTATGCACGTGCATTAAATAGTGTCTTGTTTACCTTGCTTTTTGATCATATTTACATGACTTGATAGGTGAAAGCATTCTTCACCAATTTGCAAGGCTTACAATGTGTACCAGTAATAAATAATGGGAAGAACGAAATACAGAACTAGAAATGCTTTTATTGGGGGTAGGAAAAAGACAAGCAAAAAGCGTGATATAAAGAAACATGAGGATAGAATTGAAGGCATCCTATTACAAGATGACAATGAATGAGACGCTCAATCGAGATGAAGTCAGCTGGTGCCAGGAAGCTTAGCGTATATGGAGTAGATGTTGATATTGCCATGAAAGCTCAATCAACAATCCAAGAAACCAATGATAATGATTGCTACTTTTTCATTCAGAAATCAGTTCTCGAAGGGCTCATCAAGTAATTGCTCTGCCCCAGTTGTAAGAAGCCAAGCCTGGATTTAGACTTTAGTGCTGAAAGTAACTGTCGCGTTTCTACAAAAGGCAAGACATTTTGTAGCTCCTGCAGAAGTTGTGACGCCATGTACTTATATTTGATTATTTCACTTGAACTTGTTACAGTAGTATATCCGCCATCTTTATTTCGTGTGTCTTACGCGAGGACGTTTGCTTATATATCCGCCATTTTTATTCTTGTATTTTATTCTTACGTTGATTCGTCTGAAATATAGTTGTTTTGCAAAGCCTCTGACTTCTGTCTCTTGTTTACTTGATTTGTGTTTTCTCAAGTCCTCATAAGCTGTTAATGACTATCTAATTACGTGGTGACAGTGTTGGAAACGTTACCTGTGCCAGCTGGAGTTCCTGTTTGGTAAGAAATATCCATTATTTCATTTCACAAATGTGATTGTCAACAACAATGAGGAAGAGCTACCCAGACCCAACCACATTTCTTTTACTGATAGCTGGTTGTATACTGTTCACAAGACTACCTGTTTTAAGTCATGGCTGCTACAGCTAGAGCTCCCAAACAATGGCAGCTCACAAAGAATGAAACATTAAATAGTTTTACCAACTGGAAAGACACTCTTTTATACACTTTGTCTTTAGACTCTGGGTTTTCCCCCTTGTTGACTGAAAACGTCACATGGCAAAAGAAAACTGTCACTACCCCAACTCGAGGTCTCCAGGATGACAGCGAGGCAGTTGCTGTTGCTCAACGCCTTACCGCTGTGCAGAAAAACGCAAAGTTGGAATTGATGCTAGGCCAAATTGCTAACTATGCTACAATAATTTCCCGGAATACCATTGTCAAGAATTCCACTTCTCTTAACAGTATTTGGGTAAAAATTCGTGAGCATTATGGCTTCCAAACAACAGGCTCCCGATTGTTAGACCTCGCTCATATCCAAGTAAAACCAGGGGAGCGCCCAGAAGACCTCTACCAGCGCTTAGTCTCACTTTTCGACGACAACCTCCTTACAGTTCAAGGTGGCTTACTACATCATGGCGAAGCTGCCACTGATGATGAAGAAGTAACGCCCTCACTCGAAAACCTCATTGTGTTTCTATGGCTAGAATGCATTCATGCTGCTCTCCCAGGATTAGTAAAACAACGCTATGGTGCCGAACTTCGCAATAAAACTGAAATTTCTCAAGCGTTACATTCCTTGCTTGATGAGTTAAAATCAATGGAGGAGGTCAGAGTGATGCGCTCAGAAATTCACTGCTCACCTAATCGGCAACCTCCATCCACCCCACGACACGCCAATAAATAGTGTTTTTTATGTCGCACAGCAAATCGCCCTGGCTACAATAACCATTACCTTTCCCAATGCCGCTTTCTCCCTAAAAGTGACCGGCGCCGCATGAAGGTCAGACAGGTTGATGTTTTTAATGATGAAGATGACTTGGACCTAATTGACCAACCTACCTCTCCTGTTGATACACCAGATACTGACCCATTCATTGATGACCCTCCCCCTGTCACCCGCCGAGTGAGCGCTCGACAGTCACCCCACCTAAGTTGTTTTTATCAGCATTATCCAGCCCTACTTTGCATTGACACTGGTGCTGAGTCTAATCTAATCAGTGAGGCCTATGCAAAAAGAGGTTGCATCCCCATTACACCCACTTCCCACGGTGCAGCCCAAGCTGATGGTAAGACCATGCTAAAGATGGTTGGGGAAACTCAACATGTTCAGTTGACACGCAGTGCACATAATTTCAACTTTGATGCTCTCATTAGTCGTGATCTAGGCTCTGACATCATTGTAGGTGAACCCTTCCTCGGAAAGCATGATATGGGTGTTTGCTCAGCGAGAAAACAGATCATCATTAAAGGTCGAGACATCATCCCTTATGCCCAGTCCAAGCCCAGTGAATCTGCCTCTACACGACGTGTGTTTACCAGCTTATGCCGTGCACCTGCCAAATCCACCACCATCTTACCTGGAGAGTTCATCACTATCCATGCCCCTGGCGATTTTCAAGATAATGAAACAGTCCTCTTAGAACAACGGATTGATGCACAAAGTAATTCTGCTGGGCAGTGGCCTAAGATTCAACCATAATTGATGGTCAAATTCAAGTCCCGAATGACACCAATGACCCCATTCTCTTGAAGAAGAACGACCACTTTTGTCAGATTCGTACCACCAAAGTTGTGGACCCCTCTGACCCTCAACGTCAAACAGATGTTCAGCCCTCCCAGCCTACTCCATGACAGCCTATTTCTGGATCAAGCCCCTCCTCAGCTGCGATTTCCATTGATCCCCAAAACCAACTTTCATCAGATTGGCACGTCAAGTTCCGCAACCTCCATCTACAGTATGATACCTTATTCCATCCGTCCATTGGTTGTTATAATGATGCAAGTGGCAAGGTACGAGCACGTGTACATAACCACGACCACCGTGCATTTGCTTAGTATGTTTGTTTTTTTTTTTGTTTTAAATTGTTTTTCTGTTTCATGTTTCCAAATCGTGTATGTAGTAATCGTTTCAGGTCAGATGCCACGCAGTTGCCTGTGAAAATTCTGGGCCCCCCTAGTTAGCATATTCATCATCATCATCGCCCATCGCTCCTCCTGGAGCATAGGCCGCCAACAATGGTCCGCCAGAGGGCTCTGTCCTGGGCTGCTCTTTCAATTTCGCTCCAGGTCTGGCCTGTCTTCGTCAAATCCGCCTCAAAGTCCCGGCGCCAGGTGTTTCTTGGCCTCCCTCTCTTCCGCTTCCCTTGTGGATTCCACTTCAGCGCCTGTCTTGTGATGTTGTTTGCCGGCTTTCTCAGGGTGTGCCCTATCCATCCCCATCTTCTACGTCGCATCTCTTCCTCAACTGGTATCTGGTTGGTACGCTGCCATAGATCTGCATTGCTGATGGTGTGGGGCCAGTGTATCTGGAGGATCCTCCTCAGGCAGCCATTGATGAAGGTTTGAACTTTTTGGATGATCGACTTTGTGGTCCTCCATGTCTCCGCTCCATGCATTAGTACTGGCTTGACGTTGGAGTTGAATATTCTTATCTTTGTGTGGTTTGACACTACCTTTGAGCACCAGAGGTTCTTCAGCTGCAGGTATGCTGCCCTCGCCTTTCCGATTCTTGCTCGAACGTCTGCGTCTGTGCCGCCTTGTTTGTCGATGATGCTGCCCAAGTACGTAAAGGCTTTTACCTCCTCCAACTCGTTCTCTCCTATTTTGACGGGGTCATCGCATGCGGTGTTGATCTTGAAGATCTTTGTCTTGCCTTCGTGGATCTTGAGGCCGGCTTGTGAAGAGGTGGCAACTAGCTCTGTTGTCTTGTCTTGCATCTGTTGGTGGTTTTGGGAAAGCAGGGCCAGATCATCGGTGAAGTCTAGGTCCTCTAGCTGGTCAAACAGTGTCCACTGGATCCCATTTTTCCTGTCCGCTGTAGAGTTCTTCATGATCCAGTCGATCACCAGGAGGAAGAGGAAAGGCGATAAGAGGCAGCCTTGTCTGACTCCGGTCAGAAATTATAGAGTTAGCATATTGCCTTACTCTATAATTTCGAGTCTGATAAAATATAATTTTGTGAAGAATTTTCTCGTTTAACAGAGATATTTTGTGGCATCTGAGCTGAGACCAGCTGTAGTTTTTAATTTTGTATTTTCAAAGGCCCCGGGGTAGTCATAGTCGCGTGCTCCTCGGGGTATCGTTCTAGTAGTATTGTAATGTTTATTTTGTAAGTATTGTAATTTGTAGTAATTTTTCTTTATTGATATATATAAAAAAAAAATAAACGTGTACATATTGGTCCAGCCATCAGCCCATCCTTCTTGGTATGCAAAGCCACGGGTGGCTTCCGACTTGTCACTGCCTTCACCACCATTGGTCAGTACAGTAAGACTCTACCAACTGTTATGCCTTCTGTTGATGATATCCTTCGCACAATCTCCTCATGGAAGTATCTGATTACATCCAATCTTCGCGACTCATTTTACCAAATTCCCCTTGCCAAACAATCCATGAAATGGTGTGCCACACCTACCCCCTACCGTGGTTTGCGGGTGTACTTGCGATCCGCACAGGGCATGCCAGGCTCATCAGAAACATTGGAGGAGATGATGTGTACTGTGCTTGGTCAACTCATCCAGCAAGGCAAAGTCACCAAGATTGCTGATGATTTATATGTTGGTGGTAACACTGTTGATGAGCTCTATGGCAAGTGGGCAGAAGTCCTGCAAGCATTACATGCAAACAATCTCCGCTTGAAAGCTTCAAAAACCAAGATTGCCCCCATCTCAACATCTTTGCTTGGTTGGATTTGGCATAATGGCACAATATCCATTGGTGCTCACAAAATTTCACCCTTGGCCACATGCCCTCCCCCAGCCACAGTCACCACAATGCGTTCCTTCCTTGGTGCATACAAAGTCTTCAACCGTGTTCTTCGTGGATGTTCTCGCTATGTCGAAACCCTTGAAGCCACTTTACATGGCAAGCAGAAATGCGACAAAACCATCTGGACATCCCCCTTGCTTGAAAGATTCCGTGCCGCTCAATCAGCACTGTCCAATGCAACCACAATTACGCTGCCTCATCCTGACGAGCAGATCATCATCACTCATGATGGAGCCCAACCAGGTATTGGTGCTGTACTATACCTTGTTCGCAATGGTGAAATTAAACTTGGTGGAGTCTTCAGTGCCAAACTCAAAGCCCACCATGCCAAATGGTACCCCTGTGAAACTGAAGTTCTCAGTATCGCTACGTCTGTTTGACACTTTGGCCCTTATTTACGACAGTCCCTACACCTTACACAAATCTTAACAGATAACAAGCCTTGCATTCAAGCCTGGTCCAAGATGGTATGTGGTGAATTTTCAGCTAGTTCTTTTGTCGCCACATTCATGTCTGTTCTTGCTGAATACAATGTTGATGTGCAACATATCAAGAGTGTCTTCAATATGCCAAGTCATTTCCACTCCCGTAATCCACCTACTTGTGACTCACATGACTGTCAGGTTTGCAAATTTGTTTCTGACAGTGATTCAAGCATTGTACATCAGGCCACTATCGATGATGTACTAGCTGGACACAAACCTATGCCTTACGCTACCCGTTCAAGCTGGAAAACATTGCAGATGGAATGCCCTGATCTACGCCGAGTGCATGCACACCTATCCCAGGGTACCCGTCCTTCTACTAAGACCTCAAAGGCTACCAGTGTCAAACACTATCTACGCAAGGTTACAATCAGCAGAGATGGTCTACTTGTGGTCCCTCAAAATGATCCCTTCTTGCCACCAAAGGAATTGGTTGTAATACTGCAGAATATTCTTCCTGGTCTACTGACATCATTACATCTCCATTTAAACCATCCTTCAGTCAGTCAACTACGCAAAGTATTCCATCAGTCCTTTTTCGCCTTGAAAGCTGATACCTTCATCAATTCAGTACATGATTCCTGCTCTCACTGCCAATCACTGAAAATTCTTCTCAAAGAGCTCCATTCACAGTCCAGCAGTTTACCGGCCACCTCACCATGCCTTATTTTCGCCTGTGATGCGTCGCTATAAGCAGTTTGTCTTCATTCTGCAGGATACATTTTCGGCTTATACCTCTACCACGCTCATGCCCAACAAAGACCACGACACACTTCGTTCAGCTCTCATCTCTACAGTATCCGCTCAACGTGCCACACCGCAAACTAAAGTTCATGTCCGTGTTGACAATGCTCCTGGTTTTCAACCACTTCGTTCTGACAAGCTCCTACAGCAACTACATATTGAGCTTGACTTTTGTCATATCAAGAACCCTAACCAAAACCCAGTTGCCGAAAAAGCCGTTCGTGAGCTAGGTGCAGAAATACTCCGCTATGACCCCGATCTCAGTCAGCTTACCGAAGAAATACTCTCCATTGTCACCTCACAGCTCAACTCCCGCATTCGTTACCGTGGACTCTCTGCTTGGGAAATAGTTCACCAATGTGACCAAGAAACAAGCCAACACCTTCCCTTCCTTGACAAGCAGTTGGCACAAGCTCAAGTTCAACGCTGTCTGGCAAACCAGGCTTCCAGTGCTAGACACAAAGCACATGGAGGAGATCTGGCCAAGGAAGCAAATGTTCAATGGGGTTCGCTTGTCTACATTAAGAACGAAGGAGACAAGTACAAGCCCCGTGATTGGTACATCGTCACTGCTGTTGACAGAGAATTTTGTACTGTTCAGAAATTTGTTCAAAGCCAGCTTCATTCGAAGCAGTACAAGGTCAAGCTCACAGAGATCTTTCCTGTCAACTCAGACATGATTAACTTTGATGGTCCAATCAGAGGTCTGATAGGATATGATTCTGATACTAAGTCTGAAGCTGACGTTATCGATCTTCCAGTCAAAAGCCTGTCTGGTGATAACATTCCTATTCCAGTCAATCCCCCAGAATATCCTGCAAATGAGCTTCATAGCCAATTTTGTTTGCCTGATCAAGAACAAGGAGCAACGGACCTGCCTCAAGAGGGTCATGATGCACGCATTAGTTCATCTAATCAAGACCAATCCAGTTCCCACTCTGGCCGTCCTCAACGTAATCATCGTAAACCAGCCTGGATAACTTCCAGAGATTACAAGCGTGAGGAGGAGAAATAAAGAAGATAGACTGCGCCATGTACTTATATTTGGTTATTTCACTTGACCTTGTTACAGTAGTATATCCGCCATCTTTATTTCATGTGTCTTACATGAGGATGTTTGCTTATATATCCGCCATTTTTATTCTTGTATTTTATTCTTACGTTGATTCATCTGCAATATAGTTGTTTTGCAAAGCCTTTGACTTCTGTCTCTTGTTTACTTGATTTGTGGTTTCTCAAGTCCTCATAAGCTGTTAATGACTATCTAATTACATGAGGACACATGCTTCTGTTGTGAAAGAGTTGGAGTGTCTGGTGGTGCAACAGTCCCATTTGATGTCAAACGTTGGTTGGTTTTAGCCTTTCAGGGGTATTTGGTCTGGATATTCAACTATTAAGCAATGGTGTGATATGATGAATATGCTTTATTGTCTCAGTCAATACACAAAGAATTTAGAGAAAATTGAATCTTCAAGCCTAGCCACATTCAACAAGATTTTTGCAAGATCAAGAGATGCCATAGCAAAATCCTACCATGAATTCTGGATTGACTCTGACAGAGATGGAGTTTTGGACATAGCAGTGTCATTTGATGGGACTTGGCAAAAAAGAGAACATAGCTCACATAATGGTGTAGCCTCAGTTATTGATCTGTTAACAGGCTTTCCAGTTGATTTTGAGGTACTATCTAATTATTGCAATAAATGTAAAATTGCTGAAGGGCTACCAGATGATGCTGAGGGGAAAGCAAAACATACTGTAAATTGCCCAAAAATCTGTGATAGAACAACCAAGCCATGGAAGCTGAATGTGCTGAATGTCTCTCTATTAATGTGAAACGAAAAATATGTCTCTACTTCACACAATTGAACACGCCAACTGCCCTCTAATCTTATTCCTAAAGTACCTGCTAGAAACAACACATGAAAAGTATAAATGACAGTCTAAAGTACCTACTAGAGACATGTGACATTTATACGAAAATCACGTGCCCCTAGTATTATACATGTGATCTATGGTTAAATGTCACAAAGTTCTCAGCAAACTACACTACCCCATGATGTCAAGACCAAAAAGAGTCAGTAATGAATATAAAAGTCTACCAACCACTGTGGTGGCCGCCTGTCATGCACTACTGGTCCTTGATGTGAGAATTGGAAGTGAGATGAGTAGAACTTGATATTATCGATCTTAGACTAATGTAACGAGCTTCCATTTGAGGAATTACTTAGGGTAAAATTCACATCTAGTCCTTTTCTTATCCTATGCACGCTCAATTTATGGCGTATGGCACCCAACGTGGGGCTGAGCTAGGGATGGTCTTGGACATATATTGGCACCCACCATGGGGCTGAGCTAGGGATGGTCATGGACATATATTGGTGCAAAGTCGTTAATCTATGTCAAAGGAAGCAGATCAAGTCGCAAGGGTGAGAGCGTTGCATGGAGGCAATCAGTCGATGATCACCACGTTAGAAAAGGAAGCACTCAAATGGATACAAGGACGTGCTAAGCAGGAAAAGGAGACAGATTTACTTGCATTGGTTGGATAAAAATGACACTCAGCAAAGAAAAAGCTCTTGAAGGAATTGGATTGAAAGGTCATAGAACACTGTGCAATCAACAAATTGGCAAGGAAAAGTTAAGAAACTGCAGACTGGGAGATCCAAATATATGAGGTACTATGCAAGATAGACAATTTCCAGAAGGTAAACAGCGACAGGGAAACGTTGGTACAGGGGCCAGCAAAAGTAGTATGCCAGTGAGGATAAGAAGATCACAAACTCCAACCTGATGTTTCACCAGTGACAGTGCAAAACGTGAGTTCACCAAGTAGAAGCTCATCAAGTGATGGCAATTATGCTATGGGTATAAAGTTACTCACGATTCAGCTTGCAAGGTTAATGGTGATATAACGAAGTTTCCTTCATTGCAGAGTCTTGAGCAGGCTATTCAAAATAACAAAGCTATCTTGCTGATAAACAACCTCAATTACCTACTCAGCTTTTTAGAAGGCCCAGCATACAGAGCAGTTGAAGGGTTCAAGTTGCAAGAAGAAAATTATGAAAATGTGGTGGAGACTCTTAAAGTGCTTATGCATTGAAAATTTTGATATTTAGCTTTTTGCATTTTCTAATGCAACGTTGTGCTCTGATCATCATGCTACAAACTAAAGTATCATGACTCATATGAAAAAAAAGTTATGAGCCCTCAAACGTTGCTATTTTGGCATTTCAAGTGCGAAGTCTAGCAACTGCGCATGATGTCATAACTAGTACACAAAAAAGGCTTGAACGGTTGGTAGTATGGTTTCCACTAGCAAGACCGGCAAACGTCGTGGAGGAAGGTAATGTGTGGCTGGTCTCCCAAATGGAATAAGCTGCACAAATGGTGAACAATATGTTGGCCATTTACACCAAGCAGATGGCATAACAGTGATATGAGAATTAACTGATTCCGAGGTATGTGAATTGTTCTACCTCTTTGAGTTCATCATTGTCGAGTCTGATTGGAGTTTGATTTTCCATGTTTCTCATGATTTCTTTTTGTTTATTTGTAGGCCAATTTTTGCAGCTTGTTTTCTTAGAGTGTTGGTTTTTCTCTGCATCTCTTCATAGGTACTGTTGATTAGACAAAGATCGTCTGCAAAATCAAGGTCACTGAGTTTTTTGCCATCTCCTTTCCAGGGAATCCCACTCGCCAGTTCTGGATCTGATCTCATGACAAAATCTATTGCAATACAGAACAGGATAGGTGAAAGGATACACCCTTGTCTCACTCCTGTTTTCACCTTAAATGGGTCTGTTGGTTCCCCATCTACAAGGACCGTGCATTCTGAGTCTTCATACAGATTGGATATAATATTAATGATTTTTCTTGGTATTCCATATACTCTCAAGATGTTCCATAATGCATTTCTGTCAACACTGTCAAAGGCTTTTTGGAAGTCAACAAAGTTTAGGATGATAGGGGACTGCCATTCATTACATTGTTTCTCCATGCAAATATCTGGTCTGTGCATGATCGTCTTGGTCTGAATCCAGCTTGTTCCTCTCTTAGTTTCTCATCAATTGCTTTTCAGATTCGTCCAAGAATGATGGAGCAAAACACGTTCCCTGGCACTGACAGGAGAGTTATGCCTCTCCAGTTGTTGCAGTCTGTCAGGTCTCCTTTCTTTGGGATCTTTACGATCGTCCCATTTTTCCAATCTTTGGGAATTTCTTCAAGCATCCAAATGTTGTTGTAGAAATCTACCACCTTTTCGAGATTTTCATCTGACGTGGCCTTCAGAAGTTCAGCTGTGACCTTCTCTTCACCTGCAGCATTTCGATTTTTCAACCTTTCTATTGCATTTTTTGCTTCTATCTGATCAATCGGTGTCATGAGTATAGGCAATTCATCTATTCTTCAATTTGATTGAATTCGAAGGTTTCATTTGGTGGTGGTCTATTTAAGATTTTGTTGAGGTGTTCTGCCCATCTTGTCTTTTTTTTATGCACTTTATTAATACAAACATTACTACATTGACAGAACGATACCACTGGGCGCAATATCAATGTCATACCCAGTGGCCATTACATATAAGGCGCAATTCACACCAAGAGCGTAATTGGTGCAATCACTAGACAATGAGATAATGTAATGGCTACACTTCAAAGCAGCCACTTAAATGCCGTTACACAAATAGTTTCCTGGCTACACCACTCGCTCTTGGTGTGAACGCAATCCTGACAAGAAACTTACAAATATATTAAATACATAAAAAAAGACAACATAAAAAATACAAATATGCAACAATAATGAATACTAGGATACTAAATGGACCAATATTTTGGAAACTTTTTACTTAGCATCATCAATATGTCAATCAAAGCGACCTGTCTCTCGTATGAAGCAAATGGTTCTCTGTAATATCTCTCTATTGGAATCAGCCGGTAAATCCTTACATCCATACAATAATATATGCAATAAAAGGTCAGTAGAGGGATTAGTAATACCTAAAGGTCTTAGTAAGGCTAGAGTTTTATCGAGAAGGCTTCTTCTCTGAGTAGCAAAAGAGGGGCAGAGCAGCAAGAAGTGTTCCACACTCTCAACACCGTCATTCGATGGGCACATTGCATCTATTGCATCTCTGAAATTGTGTTGAAATTTATGAAGATTTAATTTGCTCAAGTTAACTCGTAACTGAGTTAGGTAGGACAAACCAACTGGCTCATAAATACCATAAACAGACTTTGCAGTGGGGCGGATTAGGACTAGCAGTTTTGCCTTGATGCTTGCAATGGTGGGTGAGGCCTTAATTGAATGGTCCAATTTGTTCCATTCCATCAAGCAGGATGGGTAGAAGCTGGATTTAAACCTCTCCGCTCTAGGTCTTAGTTGTCCAATGACATCCTGATTACGAAGTGAGTATTCAGACTGGTGTAGAGGTGGTATTGGATCTCTTGTGTAATCAGGTGTAAGGTTATTAGTTATTTTATAGAATAAAGTTAAATGTCTACACCACCTACGGTTGTCTAGGGATTCCCATCCAAGCTCATTATAAAGTTTTTCTCGAGAAGTTCCTCGCCAAGCACCAGTGACAGCTAAAGCAGCAGAATATTGAAACCGACTCAAGTTTGTCCATCCAGGTTGACAAATAGCTGCTGAAAAAAGAGGTCATTTGTTTTGCTGGGTTTATGATAAATGACATCACCATAATCAAGATGAGATCTAACATATGACTTATATATTTGACACAGGGCATTCCTTGGTAAGTATTTTGACAACATTCTCAATAAGCCAATACCTTTCCTTGTTTTAGAGATGGTTGCTTTGATATGAGGTACAAATGAAAGATTTGAATCTAGTATTAAACCTAGGTGCTTATGAGTAGTAACTTTATCCACTGCCACACCATTAAAGATGATATCAGGGTGTTGGCCTTGCACTTTTCTTGTTGAAACCCTAAGCTCAACAGCACGCTTGGATAGATCAGGGTTAAATGACATTCTCCAGGTTATAGCCCACAGCCGAATAACTTCCAAATTGTGATTAAGATCTGACGCTGCTTCATTGAGGTCATCAACTACTCTAAATATGGAGGTATCGTCAGCAAACAGTTTAACATTGCATTTTAATTCATCAGTTAAATCATTTATATAAATTAGGAAAAGCAATGGTCCAAGAATGGATCCCTGAGGCACCCCTGCTGATATTTCTTTCCAGTTGGAGCACTTGCCATTCAAAACAGTTCTCTGTTTGCGCTTAGAGAGAAACCTTTTAAGCAGGGCAAGGAATGGCCCAGAAACGCCATATAGTTGAAGTTTGTATATAAGGCCATCATGCCATACTCGATCAAAAGCGTTAGAAAGGTCAAGAAATACAGATCGGACATCTTGAGGTGGATTGCAGTCAAAGGCCTGGAATATATAATTAGTTATGGACAGTAATTGATTGATCGTGGAATCACCAGGACGGAATCCAGATTGGTTAGGGTTTAAGAGACCACAAGAGACAATATGAGTATATATGGCATTATATATTAGCTTTTCACATATTTTACCAAAAATGGGCAATAAAGAGATAGGACGATAATTTTTTAACTGGTTTTTCTGATCTCTCTTGTGGATAGGAACAATGTTTGCAAGTCTCCAGATATCAGGAAACACACCAGTTCTTATACACTTTGTGAATATCAATTTATGCAGTATCACTTAGCCTTATCATTCTTACAGAGATTTCATCACAACCGTGAGCTTTGCTGGGGTTGAGTGATCTAATAGTAGATAATATCCCTTCATCTGAGATGTTGATGTCAGCTATTACTGTAGTTGTCTTAGGAGTTAGAGTAGGGATGACGCTACCAGTATCAATTGTTGAGCATTGACTCGCAAAATAGTCATTGAATAATTGTGCTTTTTCAGAACAATCGGTTACAAATATACCGTTCTCCAAAAGGGGTGGTATTGAAGGAACCTTGTTTTTATTGAGGACTTTATTTATTAATGACCAGTAGGCTCTTGTACTAGTCTTCTGTGCTAGAGATTTACCAACATTCAAAAGGTAGCTTTTTTGGCATTCTCTATCATATTTGCTCCATCAACTATCATTTTTTCCAAACTATCAGATTTTTCAATTGAGTGGCCCTTCTTAACTGCATTCCTATAAATCCAGTTTTTTTTCCTTAGGAAGTTTTAGATACTGTGTGTCATCCATGGTACTTCATTAGGCCTAATCTTTTTGACTTTATTTGGAATGAAATTAGAATAAATGTTAAGCAAGGTTTCATGTAAAAGCTTGACCTGCTCATTTGAGCATTTTAGGCAACCTAGATGTTTTTGCCAATTAAACATTTCAATGCTTTGTTTTATATTGTCTGAGTCAGATTTGTCATAAAACCAGATTCGTCTGGTGTAAGGGGGTTGTTTAACATTGGAGATTGATAGTTTTCCATACACTATCTGATGGTGGCACTGCTCGTGCAATGTCAGGTGAATACCACTATCAACAAAAAGATTGGGCTGATCAGTAAATATGAGATCAATGCATGATTTTGAGTTATTCATAAAATGAGTAGGTTCAGAAATCAATTGGTGTAAACCCAGTTCTGATGTTAAAGGTTCAAATAATTTTTCTTCTGTATTTTCAATGTCATCTGCCCACCATTGGGTTGAGTGGCAGTTAAAGTCACCGGTTATCACAATACAGTAGGGAGTTTCTAATTGCATCTTTGAGAGTAATAACTCAAAGTTGTCAGTGAATGACTTAAATTCATCCTGGTCTTGATTAGGAGCTCTATAGACAACAGTAAAAAATATTTCCTCTTGTTTATATGGATTTCACACACAACACACTCCAGGAGAGTAGACAGATCATATCGCTGATTCATGGGAATTGAATCCTTAACATACAAGACAACACCACCCCTTTTGACATTCAATGGGTGGTTACTTTTTATAAAAGAGTAACCATCCAGTTGGAGTCTACTTTCATCATCACTATCATCAAGGTGAGTCTCAACCACACTAATAAGATCATATTTATAAATGGAATTATAGGCCTCAAGTAAAGATAAACAAAGAAAATCATATGAAGTAATACTGTTCAGGTTCCAGCAGCAGAAGTTGCATGTGTCAGGGCCTGGATTTGATTCAACATCACCACAGAGCATAATTATCATATATAGCCACCAACAAAAAATAATTTGTTCCCATGTTATGCATCTTCTGAAAGTATATAGGCTAGGTAGGCGGTAGGTAAAATGAAGCAATTGTTTCAGAGATTTACCAATGTTGAAAATAGTGGGAATAGCAAAATGACATAGGTAGGAGAGAAAATGCAGAAAGGAAGGCGGGATTTTCAAGGTATGCACTGCAATAAAGTGGGATGTTATTGTGAGAGGAAGAAGCAACATGGAAAGCAGAGTGAAAAGGTAACAAAAGAAGCACATGTTGATAGCTGCAACAATGCAGGAATACAATTGAGGGATGCTTCTTGTTTGTGAATGGGAGAATACAGTTGCACGGAAACACCCTATTGCTGCTTGCCACCTATTCATTTCAACTGGCATTATCATGAAGACACCTCGATATTCCTATGGGACGAGGTTTAAGGCTATATTCAATAAGGTCCAATTGTAAAGAACTCAAACTACATGGTTGAAAACTAAATGAAGTACATATAGTAATAACAAAGTTAAAAGACATAAAGCCAATAGGAATAGAAGAAGAAAACGAATACAACTCAAACATCCTATGTACGCTATACGCACTTTTTAGGGGAAATGGCCTAAAAATAATTGCACATGACCCTTATTTGCAGAATGACAAAGAGATCTATCATTTTACTAGGATGTCTTGGCAGTAATGAAATGTGTGGGTCGATGTGCAGTAGTGCATTAATTCACAATGAAAGAATTTTTCCAAATATGGTATTGTATATTACCACAAAAAGACAGCAGCCCTATAATTAATAATTAAGTGTCTACTTGACTCAAAAACATGAAAGTAAATCTAACAGTTCTTATGAAAGTAAATCTAACAGTTCTTATGAAAGTAAATCTAACAGCTCTTTTTTACTATTGAAGAAGGTAAAAGTACCACAAGTTCCGTTAACACCCAATCGACAGTTGATGTCGGAAAACGCAAAATCATAGTTGGGATTGGAACGCACCATGGTTTGAGCAAGAGATAGTAGATTTGCTCTCCTTCTTGTTAGATCAACATATATTCACTTATTCTTCAATTTCTTTTGAGCTTGGTAAATAGCAGATCTTGCTTTCCAGGTATGGAGTGTAACAATCATTGTTTGGCTAGGGGACCCATCGTTTTTTATATGTTTTCTCCCGACCCTGTGGGCCCTGTCAATGTCATTTGCAGAAATATCAACATCAATTTCACTAAATACCTCCATTACCTTTCCAATGCTTTCAGCTGCCGATTCTTTTCCATTTTGAGATAGAGAGATACCATCAATTCTTAGACACGACCGACGACTGTATTGCTCACAGTTGTCAATTTTAATTTCGAGATCATTCATGTGCGATTCGTACATAGCAATTTTGGCCTCTAATGAAACGACTGTGCTTTCTATTGGTTTTTTGAATTCATCAAATTTAGATGAAATCAATGCTTTTAACCTTTCTTCAAGGGTAGTAATTATGCCTTGCATATCCTCTTTAGTTAATAAATTCTTGGTCACGCTTTCAATAATACTCTTCACTGATTCCTCATCCCTTCCCTGCTGAGCAGGTTGGCGAGGCATGGTAGACGATAGGCCACGTGCTAATGGCCTAACGAAACAGAGATCTTGCGAATAGACTCTAAACTGCCAGTACGACACTGAATGAGATAGTATTTATACAAATCAACTTCAAATTGCACTTAAAAGTTATAACATGGCCACTTACTGCCCCTAAGTGCGTCAACTGCTTACAGCCAACAAAGCCTCATACATGCGTCCTTCTCCTTTCAAGTCTGCTCTCCGGATTAGATAATGTTTTCCCATTTTTGTCCTTCACAGGCCGTTCTCCGCCTTTTCCATAGTCGCCAGCGAGTTTTTTGTTATGTCATACAGAGTTCTCATGTCTCCATGTGCTGCTTCCTGGGCACATTTTGCCATTTGGTCCACAACACTTTTGTTTGTCCCTTTTAGCTTTTGACTTCACCCGCTTATCTCTTTTTCTGTATTCATCTTGAAGATCTTGTTTCTTTTCTTGGTGTTTTTCCTGAAGACGTCTTTTCCTACACTCTTTTCTCAGTTCTATTTCCTCCCACGTGTCTTCAGTGACCCATTCTTCCGATGGTTTGTGTGCATGGCCCAGGACTTCAGTTGCCACAGTGTTATATGATGTGTTGATATGAGTCCATGCATCTTCTGGGTTGTCAAACAGGTTTTCCAATCCAGTGAACCTATTTTTTAGTTCAAGGTTGAACTTGTCTGTTGTTGCTTCATCTTTAAGCCTGGAAAGGTTTGGCTTCTTTTGTCGAGGTTGTGCAACTTTTCTTTTCAGTTTCAGCTGCAGGATTGCCACACAAAGGTAGTGATTGCTGCTGATATCTGCACCTCGATAAACTCTGACATTTTTAAGGGATGTCCTTTTTCAGTTCCAGAGTATATGAAGGTTTTCATTGATTTTTGCATTTTTATTAGGCCAGAGCCAGACCAGCGGCATTCACTTATACCCAGGATATCTAAGTTGTAATTGTCCATTTCTTTGCATGCTTGTGCCAATTTTCCTGATTGCAGTAAGGTTCTTACATTCCAAAAACCTATTCTAATTGGATGTCGTCTTCGAAGGAAACTAGTCGGGGCAGTGGCTTCCCGAGGGCTTTCACCACTGTCCGTCAAGAGTGCTCCAGAAGAGCAGTCTCCCAAGAGCTGGCAGGGTTGATGAGCTCTTCTTTCTGTTTCTGTAACCATTGGGATTCTCTACACTAGGGTTTACCCCTGAGGTAGATCTCGGAGTGAGGGGGTTGGCCTCACGTCCAACGTTCCCCATTTATCCGGGCTTACGACCGGCTGCTATACGAGATAACAGGCTGGGTTACACATATCATATATATATATATATATATATATATATATATATATATATATATATATATATATATATATATATATATATATATATATATATATATATATATATATATATATATATATATATATATATATATATATATATATATATATATATATATATATATATATATATATATGTATATATATATAGATATATATATATATATACATTATATATATATATATATATATATAGGCTGCGCGGAGGGAAATAAAAGTCGTATTAGTTGTAATTCGGAGGTATTTAAAACCCTAGTTTGCCGTAATCTGGTGGGTGTTGGGTTTCTCTTTTCTAGATTTTTTCACTTCAAATTTGTGCTTAGAGGCTAGAAATTAATATTTAAATACATATTCTGCGTTTACGAAAAACGATCGAATCTACGTCTGTTATAGGATTTAAACCTATTTATAACGCTATCTATAAAGGCGCATCTGAAGGCACGGATAGTGCTTACGAGCCCATGCTTGCCTTCCTTAAGGGAGATGAGGGTCATACATAGAGGGTTGAGGCTAATGAGCCTACCATAGCATCATAGTATAGCGGCTTTATACACTCAAAGAAAGCCGTTAGAGTATTAGCCTTTCAATTCTAATACTATGGTGGTGGCACAGCAACAGTCGGCTAGGAATCACATAACTTTTGGAGTTTTGAGTTCAAGAAAATGGGAGTCAGAACAAATGTTTCTATAAATTGATTCAAACTATGCCATGGCTTTATTCTAAAACAATAAACCACAAAAAGAAATGGCAGACTATTCGTAATTTATGTTAAATACTCGTTATTAAAATTGTTATTTAAAATTGATCGAGGAAAATGGAAGAAAAGGTATACCGCTTTAATGTCTCCCATCACAAGACATGGCTAGCAAAAGTATGTATTTTTCTCAGCATCACCACAAATCCATTGATATGTCTCATAAATGCTGTCTGAAGATCTATTTTTCAAAGTAACTTTCGGGCAAGGTCATCCATCTTTCTTGAATTGAAGTCGTTGCTCATGAGTTAAGTGTCGTTGTGTGGATAGCAGTCCACAAATATGAGAAACTCCCCAAACATAACCTTCATTTATAACGTGGTTCATTCTTGCCTTCAAAAATAGCAATCTTAGAGCGGATTTCCCCTCTGAAGCCGTATGGTAGTAGTTATCAAGAACTAATACTATCGGTAGCTCGCCTTGTCATATATGGTAATGAAAACAATAGGGAAATCGTCATAATAGCCAGGGAAAACAAAAGAATGGTATTAGGATGTGAAAAGTAATACCATGTGGCCGCCTTCGAGTTAGTGTTGACGTAAGAAGGACATCATTGTTATAGAACGTCAGTTAAAAGGAATGGTAGGAATGCGAGGAGAATCACGCAAACAAAGGACATTCTGATGTTTGACCTTTGGCTTAGGGCAAGGTAGTTACCAGTGGCTACGGAAACATACGCTGTAAGCTGTAGTGTTTAATGTGTTATGAAGGTAATGTTTTTTAGTTTATGTTCTCTTAGGGAAACAAGCTCATCTGGTTAAAATATAGTATTAGACTAATACTACTAATACTACTCTCCGCGGCCCCTGATGTATATATATATAAACATATATATATATATATATATATATATATATATATATATATATATATATATATATATATATATATATATATATATATATATATATATATATATATATATATATATATATATACATATATATGTAAAGCCTCTTTAACTTTACGTTGATGGTACGTTTTAGCGGACTCTATAACTTTAAAGCAGCTCTCATCACAAGAATCTTTACATGTTTTAGAGCTTTGCAGGTGTTTATAAACGTGTGAATTTTTATCTGTGAAAAGATGCTCTCAAACTCTAGTTGAAATGTGTTGGCACGTTTCACCAACATATACGGAATTACATCCCGCACACGTAAATTTATAGACAACACAAGAACGGAGCGAGCTAGGCACAGAGTCTTTAACTTTCATCAGGTTTTTTATCTTAAAGGAGGAAAATGCTAATTTAATTGCAAGATTACTGCAATATCTTTTGATTAAAGTGCGAACTTTACTCTGGGCAAAATTGGAAAAGGGAAGATAGGGTAGCTTAAAGTAGAGAGTATTATTATTATCAGATTGTGCAGAATTACCATTATTGTCAAGATATGTTTTAACTACCCTATTTATTAACTATTCAGGAAATGGATTTCTTTTGAAGATGTGTGTGAGCTTTTTGACATCATTATTAAATGAAAAGAGAGAATTATTTATCTTGTAAGCTCTATCCACTAGAGTACGGATGAGCCCTATTTTGTAAGAGAAGGAAGTAAAGCTGAAGAACTTAGTGAGCAATCCAGTGAAAGTCTTTTTCTGATAGGTTGAAGTTTTGAGACAAGAAGGATCATTATTATCAATGCATACATCAAGGAAAGCCAGAACCTTGTTGAATATCAACTTCACTATAGAAAAAGAAACCATATATACATTTTGTATACATATATACATGTGTGCCATATATATATATATATATATATATATATATATATATATATATATATATATATATATATGGCACACATGTATATATGTATGTAAATATGTATACAAAAATAGAATTTTGACATATTCTCCTTAACTGTAGGTGAGGAGCAACAACAATCAGATGGTAGAAGAAGCACAGAAGAAATGTCAACAGGAGCAGCCAAAGAAACACATCAAGAGTGAATGGCTTTTAACATCAACAAGTGGGTAGATTGCCCTTCCCTGATAGTTTTTCATTTCCATTTTAGCAAATGATTTCTAGTAGGCTGTTCTTACCTAGTTTTGTTGCTGGTGAGGGGCATAACCACGTGCTTCCCTGGTTGGAAACTTTGTTCTTAGGTAATGATAAATACATGCTGGAAGTGGCTTTCTGTTATCTCAGCCAAGACATCCAAATATGTATCTTGCTAACCATCTGTAGCTTACAGCTCCCAAATGTCTGAAAAAGGCCACACACTCAATGGCTAACTAAAATTGAGTTTAATATTCAAAATGAAGGTGCTTGTTGGAAGTAAAATATCCTCAATTGGTATAATGATAATCAACTGTTTGAGAACATACTCATTTACTGTTTGATTTGGACGTTGCTTGTATGTGCCTCCATCTCTCTTCTTCAGCAATGGTGCCACTGCCTTCAAGACTGCTACATAGGTTAATGCCAGAAAGTCTTCATGCTCAGTTACACACTTGATTCTTTCTATGCTGCCATCAAAAGTCAGCTTCCCATGGGCAGACAGAACCTCCCAACAACATCTGAGCTAAAGGGCACCAACCAACAAATGTGTCTCCCAACGGCGACAAGAACACCTTCAAAATCAATACAAACTCTGCTTCATCCTATGCAGACGCAATTACCCTACACATTGTACAGCTTTAACGCTTCTGCTTATAGGTCCTAGGTGACTATTTACAAATTTGACAAGCTATGTGCTGCAATACGTAATAGATACTGGTACTCATCATTCCTGAACGTGGATTTGCTTCTCACATCTAGCTTCAAGAGTTTGTGGTAGCAGTCCATCAGGATCATTGGCCTTGACATTTTCTTCATTCTGGGCATCTGAATCGTCAGCTAGTGGCTCTCCGTGGTATGCATATATGCCTAGTTGTGCGAGCACACTTCATCCTCTAATTCATAGTCAACAGCTTCATCATAAAATGACGATTCGCTGTCGCTGTTTGCCATTTTAATGAGCTGCAGCACACCAAGACGAGTAGCTTTCTTGTGCTTATGTTGTCAACTGATATAGGCCTAAAGAATGCCCTCGGTTTGATACTCATTATGACATCACGCAATGGCTATCACAATTTGCACCTAGTGCCTCAAAACAAGCGCTAATTTCTACACCTTTCTCGCCAGTAAGACCAAAATAATATGCATCGGAAAGACCAAAGTTCCACTTTTAGCTAACAAAGTATATTTGAAATTTTTGATGCATAAGCACTTTACATTGTGCTTTGGTAAAAAGCAGCAAATTGTCAATGCACACATGCAGAATGTGTTCGAGTTGCAAAATCACCCAAGTGAAGGTATTGGCCTGCTTCAAAAGAGTTATGATAAAATAAATGTCAATGTCAGAGTATTGGACGCACTAGGAATGCCCCCTGAAATGTACAGAAACTAGCTAAGTCCAATACTTATGGCAAAACTGCCAAGAGAGATTTGGATGCAGGTTGGCAGAGAAACATCAAATGCTGCATAGCATGTCAAGGACATTCTGACAGTAATTGACAGTGACATTGAAGCAAGCAAGACTAGTTCTTTCATTTCCAAATCCATGCTGAAGGTTAGGGAAGGGATATTGTGCTTGCAAGCGTACAGGGAACTATGAGATCGAACACAACTATCGTTCATGACATGCCAAGAGGTTTGACAAGAAAGGGTCGAACACAACTTGCAGTCCTATTTTTGCACAGGGAATCATGTACCTCATAAATGTGTTAAAATCTCAAGTGTTGAAGAACAATGCAATATTCTGAAAGAGGACAAGTAATGTTTCAACTGTCTAAAAAAGGGACACTTCACCTGAATGCAACCATGGCAATGGCTGTAGTAAATGCAAAGGACACAAGGGTAAAAATCATTATTCCATATGCCTAGGAGAAACATCGAACAGCAAGCCAGCAGAAAAGGATGACAGCAGAGAGTCTACCACAGTAGCAGCAAAGGAAAGGGGAAATGTTCTTCTGCAAACAGTGACTGGGTATGTGTATAATGGCAGTAGCAAGGATCAATGGTTCAAGGTTCACATGTTGTTTGATCTGGAGAGTTAAGGATCTTATGTGACAGAAGAGCTGATGAAGAAATTGAACTTGGACATTGAATGCAATGAAATGCTGACGTTGAATACTTTTGGTTTAAATAAATTCGCAATGGTTAAATGTAATTGTGTTACGTTTTTTGAGAATTTAAATGATTATGATTGTGTTAAAGTATCAGTTCTTATGCAAAAGGTAATAAGTTCTCCCTTAAGAATGTGCATAGATATAGGGAATCATGCACATTTGCGAGGCTTAAACTTGGCAGATAGTACGTTAGGGAGTAGTTGTAAGATAGATGATTTGATTTCTCAGATGAGCATTACAACTTTATTGTTGACGATATTGTTAAGGGCAGCGCAGGTCCTGTCACAACTAAGAGTAAGTTGGGTTGGTTGCTGTTGTATAAATCGCAATCTATACTCTAATGCTGATTCAATTATGAAGGCCAAGAAGACTCCACGAAGAAAACACTCTGATTTTGG
>OLMO02000325.1:86444-100399 GCA_900291935.2 Cassiopea xamachana
CAATTACAAATGCTTGATGAATGGAATAACTACGTTCAATACATTTAGAAAATTATTTAATTACTGTGCGCTCATGTTTCCCAACAGTTGCTATCTGGTATAAACCCAAAGCCTAATGTTGAAGAAAGTGAAATATGCACTACTACAATTTCTCACCTTGTTTTAGACAAGGGATTAGAGTATTCCATTACAGGAGAACCAGAAATCAGCACTTTTGCAAGAAAGGACAAGGATTCAGAGGAGCTGAATGATGCATTGAATGATGAATGAATTTTAGAAGGCAGAATTGTGTGGAATTCATGAACCACCAGACACAAATGATGATGAACCAGAACCATTGAATATACAGCACAACAGGGAAAGATTCAAGGTAGGGGTTCCCTGGAAGCTTGACTATTCACATCTGCCTTATGATTATTATTATTGTTTAAGTAGAAGTAGATAAAAGGCTTTACATTCATGATTGAAGGCTAGGCCACAATTATTAAAGGATTATGATGGTATATTTCAAACACAGATGGAGGGAGGCATTATAGAAAGGGTACCTGATAATGAAGTAGATACTAAGCATCATTTTATGAGCCATCACTGTGTTATAAGGGAAGATAAAGATAGCACTAACATTAGGATATTTTGTGATGGAAGTGCCAATTCTAAGCATAATAAGTCTTTGAATGATTGCCTAGAGGTTGGTAAGAACTACATGCCTTTAATTTTTGGTACACTTGTCATGTTTCACTTAAATTATGTTGCCTTGACAGCAGCTATAGAGTAGGTGTTTCACCAAATAGATGTTGATGAACCCGATTGAGACACCCCTCGGTTCCTGTGGTATGATAATCCAGTTAGTGAGGTACCAAAAGTCATTCAATTAAGGTTTACTAGATTAACCCTTTGGCTTAAAGTGCTCCCCGGGGATTTTAGGTGCCACAATTCACCATCATGTAGCACAGTTTAGAGACCTTCACCCAGAGGCCTGGAAGGAGTTACAAGAGCTCTATGCTGACAATTTGGCAGCTGGTGCTGAAACTGCAGGTAAAGCATTTGATCTTGATCGGGACTGCAAAGAGATAATGAAGCAAGGCAGTGTTAAGTTAAGGAAATGCAACTCAAATGACAATGAGCTAGTAAAATGCATAGTTATCTCAGAAGGCAGGTTGGCAAGATAGAAAATCGCCAATTATCCAATCCAAGGTGTTAGGGGTCACTTGGAACACAGATGCTTATAGTTGATACTCTTGGGCTTGATTTATGCAATGTACATGAGTTTTCAAGTACGTTACCCCCTACAAAAAGGTACATTGCCGGAAGTCTTTGATCCTTTGGGCTGTTTGAGCTTTTTTGTGGTCAACTTAGATTTTCTTTCAGGAACCTTGCAAAGGAAAAAATTCCATGAAATGAAGAATTTCAAGGGTCTCGTAGAAGGAAGTACACTTTCAAGGTGTTTTTATACCTAGGCATTTCTTTGATAAGGGTAAGGATATAGAAACAGTTCAGATACACACATCTTCAGATGTAGGCAAGAGTGCTTATGCTTGCATCATTTATTTGCGGTCTGTTTATAAGTCAGGAGAGGTCTCTGTAAGATTTATTTGCTCAAAGGCCAATGTAGCACCATTAAAAAGGCAGTCTATTCTAAGGTTGGAACTTCTAGGAGCTGCTCTTTGGGCAAAGTTAGTCCATAATGTAAAGGAAATTACTAGGATGGAATTAGGCCAAGGAAGTATTGAAACATATTATTGGGTTGATTCCATGGCAACACTGTGTTGGATAAAACATGACAGAGTTTGGAAGCAATATGTCAGCAATGGCGTAAGAGAGATTTTACAGGTTTCATCTAGGAACCTTCGTCTTCCGACCCACCGTATAGCCAAGACCGCGCTTACGTGGACTCCAGCAGGTGGCAAAAGGGGGCGCAGCAGGCTCAAGTGTACGTGGCGCCGCACATTCAAAGACGATTTAACATCCGTGAGGCGGCAGTGGCACAATGCAGAAAGATTGGCGGCAAACAGAGACCAGTGGAGAATTATATCTGCCCAATGCACAAGCCTGCGCGGGAAGGACTAAGTAGTAAATAAGTACATCTAGGGAGGAATCATATTTTGTCCCAGGGTCACTTAATCCAGCAGATTTTCCTTCTTGAGCCTAAGGCACCCTAAGTTCTTCTTGTTTGTGGAAGGGACCTGATTACTTGACGTTTCCCATTGGGGAATGGCCTAGGCAAATAAAAATCGGTATCAAATGGCATAGGACTGATGAGGAAAAGGTGCAAATTCCAGTTACTGTTTCTTTAGTAAGAAAAGTGAGTGAAGAGAGAAATATTCTGAATGTAGTAGGCATCCAAAGGTATAACAGTTTAGTGAAGCTTCATAGAACAGTAGCATGGGTTATGCATTTTGTATCAAACTTGAAAGTGTTAGTTTGTAAAAAGTCAAGAAATATAGAGAAGTATGTATCAGCAGAAGAAACAAATAGTGCAGATGTTATGGTTATTAAGGATATTCAGAAGAGAGCTTCTAACAAGGAATTCCAATTTATTCAGTCGAAGGGAACAAGTGGGAAAAGGCCAGTTATAGTGAATCAGTTAAATCGTTTTGTAGATGAGAAAGGGGTTATCAGGTGTATATCTCATTTAGAAAATGCGCCTCTTCTAGAAGCTAGTAAAACACCGATGTTATTACCCTCTAAGACTTATTTCTCAGAGTTAGTAGTATCTCAGGTATATGAGAGAAGTGAAAACGTTCGTAAAAAGGTGTAAGAAAAGTGTAAGGTATGAAGGAAAGCCATTTGAGTTTAATGTTAACCCCAATTTGCCAGAATTCAGAGTTAGTGAGGCCCCCATTTACCAACATGGGAGTGGATTTTGCTGGACCGTCATAAAAATCAGGGACTTATGATAGCGACAAGTCAGTTAAGAAATGCTTTATCACTTTATGTACATGTGCATCGACATGTGCTGTACATCTTGAAGATGTTGAATCTCTGGATGTTGATGCATTTATATGTTGCTTCAGATGATTTACAGCTCAGCGAGGAGGTCCTTCATGTTTAATTTCAGATAATGCCAAGACCTATAAAGCAATAGCCAAAGAGGCTAGAGCTCTAATTAAGCAGCCTATGTTGCATAGGTAGTTAGAGGCCAAAATCGTTAAGTGGAACATTATTTTAGATCGGTCGCCACGGCAAGGAAGCATGTGGGAGAGGTTAATACACAGTGTCAAACAATGTTTGATTAACATAGTCAGTCATGCTTCTTTGACTTTTACTGAATTATCCACTTTGATCAATGAAATTGAGGCAGGAGGCAGTTATTACTTTTAGACCATTGACTTATATTTATGATGGTACAGATGGGTTATCTTATGCCTTGACCCCATCTCATTTAATTAATGGACGTAATCTTTTTCAGGATTCAAATGATAGGCAATTTGAATTGGTCAGTATGGATGACAGCTTATCTAAGAGAGCAAAATACCACAGACAATTGTTAGAACATTTTAGTCAACGATTGCGCAAGGAGTATTTATTACATTTTTGGGGATCTTTTAGGTCAAAACATGTTGAAGGTAGACCTCTAGCTAAGGCTGGAGACTTAGCTATCCTTAAAAATGATCAAACAAAACAAGCCTTTTGGAAATTATCACATGTTATTGAGTGTTTTACAGGTAAAGATGGAGTTGCATCTTCAAAAGGTAAGAAGGTTTACAACTGACCTATACAGCATCTTGTGCCAATAGAATCCCATGATTTAGGTAATGCTAGCATAGATAAGGCAACAGGAAGCACCCCCAATGTGCCCATACCCATAAGCGCACCCGTCAGGCCTAAGTGAAATGCAGTGCTTATTGGAGAACTCCATAGGCAGGATGGTGTGAAAACAGTAATGCAAACTAATGCTTGATTATATTCTGTGAAAGTGTTATCATGTGTTGTTAAAGGTAGCTTAATGATTATTTGATGATGTGTTTGATTGACTAGCAATGAACCTGGGGGACTGTGCTGTGAAGGACTGCAGTGGAGGACTAAAAGGGCGTGGCTTTACTTTATTCAAATGAAACACGTTTAAATGTTTTGCTGCAATCTCCTTCAGGGCTTTCATCTTGCATTCCTGCCCCTTCACACACTCCCTTGAACCATTCTTGCTTCCCAGCCTTTTCAGTGGCATGATTGAAATGTCTTGGTTTTTTTCAAGCCATAACGTTGCAGGTGAGCGGAAATCGAAGCTTGCAAGATCAGGCATATTTATTGCAATAAAAATTATTTGCAAAGTGTTTCTCGTGAAATGCTGCTTCTCCCATCAGTTTTCATCTTGTTGTATGCCAAGATCAGCCTTTCTACATCGGCCGATTGTGGTTTTGCTGCAATAATTCTAGCAAGAGCCACATGTAATGACTTCATACTCCTGTCTCCTATTACGGCCTTTAGCAAAAGCCTTGGATCAGAGTTGTTAAGTTCTGTCATCTGTCCAACTTCAAGGCATGACTGCACAAAATCAGCCAAACTTTGGTCGGGAACAATTGCTGCATGAAGTTTTCTCAAGTCTTCTTCCTTTGCTGATTGCAGGTGTTTCATGGCAGCAAGGTCTGCAAAATCTTTATCATCAAATCTTTGTCTTAGGAATGTATTGATGCTCAGAAGTACTTAATTTCGAATGGCATTATAGCTTCTTCTTTCTGATACATTGAGATTATGTATGTTGCTTCTTCTTATTTTTTCACGTAGGGTATATCCATGAAGGATCTTCTCTCCATCTTCCTCGCTAACATTTGCAACCAGGTGTTCTTCAACACCACCAATAAGAGTCTTGCCATCATTTAGTTGCTGCAGTCTTGAGATGAAGCCCTCTAATGCTTTTCCGATGTCAAAAACCATCACTTTATCGCTTTGAAGTTTCTTCTGAAATTGGCTGAACAGAGAGGTCACATCAACCATAAAGCATATCAAGCGTAGAAAGTCAAAATCTCGTAGCATCTCAAACAAACCTTGTTCTTGAGGCTCAGTGCTCTTCATAAAGTAAGTCATCAGTGCGCATCAGCTTGAAATTAAGTTGTGAAAAAGGGTTGCTGTGTACTGGGTCCATCTGACTTCGAAAAAGCATGGCAGTCTCACGGCCCGCAGATCGTTTTCTTCTGCCACCTTTCTAAGCTCTCTCCATCTTGTACCATGTTGATGGACAAAAGTGGACACAGTGCTAGCTTTTCTAATTGCCTTCTGCACTTCTGGCACACTTTTTGTCACAGATACCCAGGCAAGGTTTGATCTATGACAAGCACACCGGAGTTTTAGAAGTGGAAGTTCAGTGGAACTTCCTTTTCTCATTTCATCTAACTAGGACCACAAGCCATTCTTTACACCAGTGTTTTTGTTTTCACCGTCAGAAGCAAGTGATGACACCTTTCCAAAAACTGTATCCCAATCTAGGGTTTGGTTGAATGCTGCTTGGAGTGACAGTAAACTGCCACGTGCTCCTCTCTCTGGTGGTTCAGAAAACCCAAGAAAAATCAACTTATTGTTTCCATTCTTTTCAACAATGTGCGCCATGACATGCTCGTTGTCCAGTTGCATTCTGTTGATGGATCCATCAAACCTTAAATGTACTGCGAGGGCTTAATCTATTTCCCCATGCATGATGGGTTTATATGAATCCACAATTGATGTTAGCAGTTCATTGTAATAAACAGGGTTGATGTATCTTAAATCAATTTTGTTAGGTGAGAATGGTCAAAAAGAGTCCATCTGGAACTTTTTGCTGATTTTATAGGCAGCATGACATGATGGCTAAGAATAGGCACTCAAAGTACCCCTTTTTGCATTGTTGTAGATCATGTGCAGTAACTCTTTCTTGTTAGCACTTGTCAGTGCATTGTCCAATGGAGCCGTATCAGCTAATTCTGGTGGTCATCATCATATCTTATCGCGCCAATGGGTTACCCAAACTCGGGCCGTCTCATTGCATTCTCGAAGATCTTGATCGGTGCAGAGGGGACCCTGTGGGCATTCTGAGAGAATGTGGTTGACTGTTTGGTTGGGGTGGCCACACGTGCATTCGCTAGAAGGTGCGAGCTTCCACTTGTCCAGGGTACTGGCCGTCCTTCCTACTTTGGTTCTTGCTCTGTTGAGCGACACCCAGTCTTTTCTTTGAAGATCTGTCCCAGTTGGTAATTCTTCAATTGGCGGCTGGATTGCCTCATTTGGGTAGGTTTCCAGTTCGTTCCAGGCTTTCTGACGCCAGAATGCTGATAAATTAGGGTCTAGACTTTCCACAGTCCTAAAGCTTTTCCTGGATTTAAGTCTGCTCTGGGGGTATTTGTGGTCAAACATTGGGTGTCGTTTGTCATTCTCCTGCGACTGCTTATGTGTCCTTGCCTGTATCTCCCTCCGTGTTTGAGGTGGGGCAATCCCGGCTGTTCTATATAGGAGTGGCAATGGTGTAGGTCTCAGCTGTCCGGTTACTATTCGGCATGACCTAGCCCATACAGGTGAGGCATATTCGGCTGTTGAGTAGCTGAGAGCCAGAGCTGTCGTCCGCAATGTCTTAGGATCTGCTCCCTAGGTGGAGTTTGCCAACTTTCCAAGGATGTTATTTCTAGCAGCAACTTTTGCCTTCACATTTTGTGCATGCTTTGCAAACGACAGGGTTCGGTCGAGGGTCACTCCCAGGTATTTTGGGAAATGGTCATTTTCGAGGACTTGGCCATTCCAGTTGTGTGTCCACGGTGTGATTGTTCAGATGAAAGGCACACACCTGTGTTTTCCCCGGGTTGGCATTCAGAAAGTTGTTAGCGTAATAGTTAGTTAGGGCTTCAAGTGCCTCTGTCAGTCTCGTTTCGATAGTAGTGAACGATGTTGACTGCGTTGCAAGACAGAGGTCATCTGCATAGATGAATTGACGGATGTGGTCGAATTCCGGTTGGTCATTAGTGTATATATTAAAAAGAGTAGGGGCGAGCACTGACCCTTGTGGTAGGCCATTCTTCTGGTTCCGCCATCTGCTCTTTCATCCGTCCAGCTCAACAAAGAATCGTCTATTTTCAAGCAGGGACTGTATGACAGAGACAATCTTTTTATTCCTTATCATTTGTGCCACTTTTAGGAGTAGAGTTTTGTGATTCACAGTATCATAAGCAGCCGTTAGGTCAACAAAGACAGTTCCTGTGATCTGTTTCCCTTCGTACCCGTCTTCTATATATTGAGTAAGGTTCAGAAGCTGGCCACATGTTGAACATCCTGGTCGGAATCCAGCCTGGTCTGGAGTGAGTTGTTCTTCCGCTATGGGTGCAATGCGGGCCATGATCAAACGTTCATACAGCTTGTATAAGATGCAAAGCAGTGAGATGGGCCGGTAGCTTTTACTTTTTGCTGGGTCTTTGCTGGGTTTTAGCAGCGCCACAACTCTAGCTTTCCTCCATCCTTTTGGTATTTTGTTTGTATTGGCACACTTGTTGAAAAGAGTTAGGATCCAAGACATGCCTGTCGGTCCAAAGTGTTGGATCATCTCTGTTGTAATCCCGTCAAGGCCGCATGCCTTTCCGGTTTTCATAAAGGTGAGAGCGTTTCTCAGTTCTGAGAGTGAGAATTCTTCCAACTGGTCATCACATTCAGCAATGGCTTGGTCCATTTTGGTACTCAGTCGTTTGCAGCTACTCTGGCCTGAGTGCATTTTTCAGAGTTTAGCTTCTTTATGATTTTCCAGGCCTATTTACTGTTATGAGTCAAATCAGTGGAGGTAATCAATTCTTTCCATTGTTCTGATCTTTCATTTGCTAGCAGTAAGATGAGATCTTCTCCTAGTTGAATGGTTTTGTCACTGAATGGGTCTTTGTTGTATGCGTCAATGTACATCTCATAAATCTCTTTGCTCTCGTCATTTAGGCATGGAATGTATGATTTTCTGCAACCTCTTGGAATGCTTTTCTTTGCTACTTCCCATACTAGCTTCTGGAAGGCCTCATAATTTTTTGGGTCTGCTTCAATGGATGCGATCTTATTATCTAGGTCTTTGGTGAAGTTTTCCCACTTGGCCTTTCTGAAGTTGAAACGGGGAATTTGATTGGATTCCATGGCTCTTACTGCTGGTTTGGTACTCAGAGTGACAGGTCTGTGTTGAGATTTTGGGATCGGATCCTCTACGGTCCTTTCAAAGCTGCTTAAGTATCGAGATGTAACGAATGCTAGATCAGGATTGTAGCCTTTTTTCCAGCGTGCACTCATGAATGTGGGTTTGTCTTTCGGGCTATGGAGGATAGTATAATCATTGGAGGCTGCCCAGCTTTCCACGATGTCCCCATTGCTGTCATTTTGGTCGTATCCCCATAAAGTGCTGTGGCTGTTAAAGTCGCCAATTGTGATCATGGGTCTGCTCTCAGGGTTTACAATTTGAGGCCAGGCAAATGGTTTTGTGGGAGGCTTGTAAACTGACGTGATGGTCATCTGTGATGTTTCAACTCTTAGTATCACCATCTCTTCAAAAGACAAGTCCAGAGATGCTGTGATGATAGATTTGTCTCGGGCGTATATGGCACTTCCATGCTTTGGGTGTTCGTGGTGAACAATCAGGTGCATGCCTCGTATCTTTGGGGGCATCATGTCCTTGTGGGTCTCTTGGAGACATAGGATGTCGACTTGTAGGTTCGAGAGGATGTCGCACATGGTACGTGTAATTCCTTCAGCATTGAAAGATGTGATTTTAAAGGTCTCCATGTTTGGGCCGAGGGGCTATCCTTTTACCACCCAGGTGTGGGGGAGTTGCGCGTGGTGTAGCAATCAGTCGAACTCAGGGACGGCATGTGAAGCCTTGCTACTTGTCCGCATTCTGGTGGTGAAAGGACACAAAGTCTGTCGGCCTTTAAACACTCCACATGCACTTTTGATTGCAAGTGGTTATCCAAACTTCGTGCTCAGAAGACCACTCCAGGCTCTTGGCATATGTCTGGCACCTTTCCCTTTTGTGCATACATCTTGGCTGTTTCCATGTTACGATAGCATACACTACAGCATACCAACTTTCTATTTGCGCCTTTGATGGACGGCAGCTTATGGAATACACTTTTTTGCTAGTTTTCATTTGTTCAGTATTGGTCAACTTGTCTTGCTGCTCTGTGGACGTTCCTGCCTCACTCACTGGTTCTCTTTCTGGATTCTCACGTGCAATTTTCTCCTTGCCATTGCCCTTTTCACTCGTCTCTTCCTCTTGTATATTTGCTGGTATGGTAGAAGCATCCAACGTGACTTTTCTTATCAAAAAACGATGCATCTCAAGCAAAGCAAATGATAATCTAATGTGAATTGTGGGTATCATCGTACGACGTTTCTGTGTCAGGACCAAGAGAAATAGACGAACTTACATCAGTCCCATATTCCGTTTCGTTCATTGAACTGGATGATCACACTATCACATGGCACTATGCTTCAAAACACAAAGGAGTGCAACTACATATAACCAGTCTAATGATATGATTTTGAATTGAAAATCTGCAGCTTATTAGAATACGGAAGTATGTTTGGCAGTTGGCTGCTGCAGGGGGTTTCACTCAATCACAAAAACATCAAAGCTGCAATTTTCAATGCAAAATAAACAATAAAGCAGTGGCAGCCTAATGCGGGGTGGGATTGGTGCAAAACAGAGGCCAATACGAAATGGTGCAGCAAAGAAAATGATCTTCTTTCAAGGAATTTCTGCAGTTGAAGGAATCAAAGCTTAAAAAAGAAATGCGGCTTGCTGCAACCTGTTTCGGATGTGGAGAAGCATGACAACAGAGTCTTCTGCTGCAAGGCTACAACAGGGGTAGTCATTCGTTGAGCCTCAAAATGCTAATCGAATGCTTTTAACTGTTGTCAACAAAAGGCTTAGATGGGGGGAGACACACATGGCCAGTTGACCATCAGGCAAATAAGGCATTGATTTTTTGCATTGTGTAATGCAAACAGGTTGGCTCAATTTGTTTTTACTGGCAAAATGCGGCACTCATTGACTAATGTTATTTCTAGTATAAAACATATGATTTGACTGGGGATGGAGTCATGCATGACCTAGAGTGGTATTTATTTTGCCTTTTTTTCAAATCCACACTTTCCCCAGTTACAGTACCACACTTTTAATTTGCAACACCACAAAATGAGTCAGAACCACACTTATGTTAGGCCTTGATGTGGACAAAGTGGAGGAAGACAACAAGAGCAGAGAAAAGAACAAAATGGTGGAAGCTGAGAGAGATACAAACCCAGTTCAGGCAGAAGGTACTAGAGAGCGGAGTCATGGAAAGTGAAGGAGGTTATGAGGCAGTGGCCAATGAGATCAGAGACACTGCTAGGAAGTTGCTAGGGGTTGCGTCGGGAAAGAGGGGAAGAGAAGACCGTGAGATGTGGTGGTGGAACAGGGAAGTACAACAGGCGGTAAAGGAGAAGACAGAAGAGAAGAGACAGTGGGATGTATCGAGAGATGATGAGAGCAAAGAAAGGTACAAAAAGGCAAAGAGGAAAGCGAAGAGGACAGTGGCGAAAGCAAAGAACAAGGCGTTCCAGGACCTATACAAGTGTTTAGAGACAAAAGAAGGAGTGAATGAAGTGTTCCGAATTGCCAAGCAGAGGAACAAACATGGACAAGATGTACAGCAAGTGAAAGTGGTCAAGAGTAAATGCGGGAAGTTCTGGTGGAGGAGCGAAGGGCACAGCAACGATGGAGGGAATATTTTGAAGATCTGCTCAACCAGGAAAATCTGAGAGAGAGAAGAGTCACTTGCGCTCGGAAGATAATGAAGGAGGTGGAGGAAATAGCAGAGGAAGAAGTGAAAACAGCATTAAAGAAAATGAAAAAAGGAAGAGTGAGGGGACCCGATGACATCCTGGTGGAAGCGTGGCTTGTTCTGGGAGATGTTGGGATTGGGTTGCTCACAAAGCTGATGAACAACTTGCTGAAGGGGGATAGGATGCCGGATGAATGGAGGAAAAGTGTGTTAATACCCATCTACAAAGGCAAAGGTGACTATAAAGAATGTGGCAACTTTCGAGGCATAAAGCTGATGAGTCATACGATGAAATTGTGGGAACGAGTAGTGGAAGTGAGACTGAGGCAAGAGGTAGTGATAGGCGACCAATGTGGGTTCATGCCACAGAGAAGCACCATGGACACCATCCTTGGGTTGAGGTTGCTCATGGAGAAGTGGAGGGAAGGTCAGAAAGAGTTGCACTGTGTGTTCATAGATCTCAAGAAAGCCTATGACAGAGTACATAAAGAGGAACTGTGGGAGTGTATGCGTCAAGCTAGGGTCCCAGAGTGCTATGTCAAGTCCATCCAGGACATGTACGAAGGAGCAAGAACATCAGTGAGAAGTGTGGCAGGGTCAACAAAGGAGTTCAAAGAAAAAGTTGGTTTACATCAGGGATTGGCACTCAGCCCGTTCTTATTTGCCATAATCATAGATGTGCTGACGAAAGATGTGATAAAAGAAGCTCCATGGGACATGATGTTTGTTGATGATGTTGTGCTGTGTAGAGAAGATAAAGAGGAACTTGAGGTATCCCTAGAAAGATGGAGGAAGGCTTTTGAAGGAAGAGGATTGAAAGTGAGTAGGGAAAAGACAGAATATCGTCAAGTAGGAGGAACTGAGCAAGAAGCGGTGTACTTACAGGGGGAGAAGCTGAAAAAGGTTTATCACTTCAAGTATCTGGGCTCAGTGGTGAGTGCAGATGGGAGCTGAGAAGAGGAAATCAGAAGAAGGGTGCAAGCGGGATGGCAAACGTAGAGGAGAATGTCTGGAGTACTCTGCAACAGGAAATTATCAGCACGATTGAAAGGAAAGATCTACAAGTGTGTTGTAAGGCCGCCAATCTTATATGGTATGGAGACAGTGGCAGTGACAGGAAGGATGGAGGAAAAGATGGAGGCTACCAAGCTGAAGATGGTGAGATAGGCATTGGGGGTGACATTGAAGGACAAGGTGAAGAACAAGTACATCTGGGGGACGGCGAAGATCAGAAGAATTGGAGAGAAGCTGAGGGGAGAGAGACTGAGATGGTTTGGACATGTGAAGAGAAGGGAAGAAAGCTACTTAGGCAGAAGAATGATGAGAGTTGAAATACCGGGAAAGAGAAGAGGAAGACCACATAGGCGGTGGATTGACAAGTTAAAGGAGGATATGAAGAAGGCAGGTGTCAGTGAGGAGGAGGCAGAGGACTGGGTGAGTTGGAGAACGGTGATGCGCAAGTAGGGATAGCAAAGAAGAAGAAGAATATATATATATATATATATATATATATATATATATATATATATATATATTATTTATATTTTGTATTATCCAAGTAGCCACCTGTAGACTACCTTTGTAAAGTGAGGTTTACAGTTGTATGTTTAGATGGAATACAACATTAAAGTTTTCACATTTATTTGTTAATACAGGTCAATTAATGTGGCAGGACACGTGGACCTGCTCTGTAAATAAACTCCGTGCTGTTGAAGAAGTTCTGGTCTGGGCAGGACCAAACTTTGCTGTCTGAGCAGCATCACTATTTGAATTTAGTGATGCCAAAGGGAGGTGGAGAAGTGCCGTTGTCAGCTACCAGGAACATTAGCAGTCAAGACTTTTGCTCTAACTGGAATTGCATATTAGCAATGAAAGATAAAATATTTGTAGAATCTGGTTTGGGGACTGCAGAAGGTTCATCCTCTGCATCCTGTAGCTGTTCGAGCTCAGAGATGTCAAAGTCCTGAGGAGATGACATACTTCTGTGACAATACAAAATAAGGACAAGCACTACAAAAGTACAGAAAAAAACAACTGATCTCTAATCCATTGAGCAATGATATCCAAATAAGTGCAATGCAAATAGATTACAGAGCGAATGAAAATGAGAATCTCAAGAAATGAAAACATATGTGTCTGGTTACCTCAAGAACTGACACAAAGTATGTAATGGCATAGGCTGGGAACAAAATAGAATTGGCAAGGTATTAAATGCTATTTTGATTGCTGGCATATTGCCAGTTCCATTAAGAAGACACGTCAAGTGATAACTAAGAAGAATGGATTTTAACTTGGAGAATGGACTAAGTATATTGTCAACCACTATTACTGGTCAGTCATGTCTACAGAGATACATGACAAGGATCTCTATGAAGCAAAATGACAATCTCTAATCAGGCACATTCAGAACAAGCATGAGAGTCAGGGCCATACAGTTTGAAGGTCTTCACACCAGACTTATCACCATAAACTATCCATAACAGCAGGATGGTTTACTCCTGACTCCGAGCCTTATCATGCATTGGACCATATTGGCTTAGACACGACACTATTGAAGGAAATTGCTAACAGTTCTGCATTTGGTCAGACAGCACAAATTGAGGGATACCATAGCCTGATAAATGACTTTGCCCCAAAGATGTATCATTGTTCATTTCTCTGCTTGAAAACCAGATTACTTTTGGCTGCCATGCATTACAATGAAAATGCTCCAAGACACCAGTGCCAAAACAAAAAAGGGAACACCAGAGCTTACCATTGCATTTCCAAAATATAAGAATGGTGGGTATTCTGTAAGGAAGATTCTAATGGAGTGGATGTACGACTATGTTACAGACTATTTACTGCATTGGTATCAAGATTGATTTCCCAAGAAGATGGTCCTGAAGCAACCTCCCCACTATCCAGTAACTTTGACAAGCCAAACAAGGAGATTGCAATATAGGAACACACAAGTAGATATAACTCTTAGCCTATATATTTTTTCATTTTCCTGGATAGCAGTGCTGCCATCTACCTTTAGTTATTAGCCATATATTTACTATCATTGAATGTTACTTGAAGGACAATGTACAGCTTGAACTGTTTCAAACTACAAAACTGTTTCTAGCTAATAACACTGTGTTTGGTGTTAACCCTTTCTGTGGCAATGTAGCAGATCTGCTACTATAAGATCAGGGAGCCATCTTGGTCTGGCCTTGCTTCCAAAACATG
>OLMO02000325.1:100499-111092 GCA_900291935.2 Cassiopea xamachana
GATATTAGATCCCAATTGAGCCAGTTTCTAAAGAAAAACATTTTTTGTCATGAAAAGCTAGTAATTGCCACTGAAAGGGTTAAGCAAAAAGTGAAAATAGAATCTCTATTACATACAATATTCGAGAATGATGATCATCATGTGTTAACTGCCATAGTTCTATCACACCTTGCAGAAATGTAGAAAGTGAACAAAGGATAATGTATTACTTTGCAACATGGCCTAGAGGTCAGGGTATAGGCAACCAACACATTCAAAATGTTCATCTCCAGGCGAAGGAAACTGTGCCCTGATACAGCTGATAACACAGGAAGGTATAACAACTCTAATTTGCTTCCCAAAGCACCCACAAGTCCATTTTACACACTGGCTATATGCAATATGTCAATATTTTTTGTGGGTCAGTCCTTCATAACCATTTGCATAATGTTGATTGTATCCTTGCAAAGCCACTTTGTGATCTGTAATGCACTTACAATAGTCCTCTCTCTCCCAAATACGGCTATGCTGTCTGGACGCTTTGATATAGTTATTTCAACTTCGTTGCAACTTAGACACTCACTTGCTTCACCTATGGCAAAATATCGAAATCAAAGTGAAAGAGGCTGGTGTGTTGTGTAATAGTCATTGAAGAGAAAGTTATATAAATCAAATCACTTTACCAGCTGTGCCAAAAATCCCTCTCCTCTGTGAATGTCAACCATTTGGTTGCGGGTATGGATAAAACAACTAAGAATTTTTTGTTTTGATGGGAAAGCTATAATCACAAAGTGGTAAAATGACATCACTAAAAATACAGTGTTTGATCAGGTGAATGTACATTCATGTCATTGTGCTTGAGTTGAGAGTATAAGTAATAGAAAGTGTATAAAAACAAAACAGAAAGTCTAGATAAATGTACATACAGTCAAAAATGTATGACACTGAGTTTCTGGTGGGTAGTACTTCAAATAGCTGTTTTGTATTTTGTAACTGTTACTGACTCTTTTGGTCTTACAGGAAATAGTGAGATTATCACGAGCAAAGTAGGTGTAATGGATCCTATAGACCAGGCTGTTATTAAATACTCCAACCACCCTAGCATTAGGAAAATCTGCAGTCTTGTGCAAAACAATGACGTATTCCATGTTAATAATGTTTTGATTGAAGAGATGAAAACAGAAATTGGCAGACTATGCAGATGATACAACTATGTATGCATGCCACAAGAATATTGACAATATAATCCGGAGCTTGGAAAATGATTCCACTGTAATTATCCAGTGGTTTACAGTTAACTTTATGAAATTGAACACAGATATGTCCTTTCATGGTACTAGGGAAAAGCTCAAATCAAGATGTTACTGTTAACATAGGTATCAGCATTATTGGAAATACGAAGGAGGAAAAGTTAGTAGGGGTGATGGTTGCCAGTTGGCTTGGATGTTCTACAGTAGGCATTTGAGTAACAAGATTAAGAAGATACATGAAAGGGCTTTAAGAATTGCTTACAAGGATTATGTTTCTAGTTTTGACATTTTATTAGAAAGAGATAAATTGGTTACTATCCACACGAAGAACTTACAAACCCTAATGACAGAAATATGTAACACGCAGAACAGTATGAACCCTCCTTTTAGGAATGAGATCTTCAGAGAGTGAGAAAATATGTATACCCTAAGAAATAACAATGAATTTGTAATACCAAGGATAAAGACCATAAAGGTTGGATCGTAGTCCATCAGATACAGAGGGCCTCAACTTTGGTTTTCCCTCCCTCAAGATATAAGGAATACTGAATCTCTCTCATTGGTTCAATCAAAGATACAAAAGTGGCATGGTGAAGAATACTCTTGCAGACTATGTCAACCTTTTCTTCCAAATGTTGGATTTTTATGCATTAGTACGATTGGGCTTTTTATTATCTACATTTTATGTCATTTCGTGTATCAAACTATTTTCTCATACTATTGTATAGACTGTATATTTCTAGATATTTGGCCTTAATTTTCAATTTTAGTGTTTTTTACTATACTTAGCTATGTGCCAGCCAACTATAAAGAAACTTTTTATTATTATTATTATTAGTATAGCTCTGTCATCACCCAAGAAATGTGAATGTGCTATATGTACCAATTTAACATTCCTAACTGGGCATCATTGTCTTCACCATCTATGGCGCAAGCCACCTCTCCTGAACCTTTCAAGAACTGCTCTCTTCAGCTCGAACATGTATGGTTGTATGTGAAGCATACTTCCACTATCACACATTGAATCTGACTTGCACTCCAAATCTGAGTAGCCACTAGATGCAGTTTGAACCAACTTCTCACTATCTACGGACACCATGCTGCATGATTTTGCCTGCAATATTATTCCTGTCTTCTCAGTGTGACATCACAGACATTGGTGTGCACTCTAAAGATCTGAAACAACAACAAATCCACATGAGTTAGGGGAAGAAATGGCTTTACTAAGAAAAGGAAACGAATTTTTGAAAACAGAGTTATGATGGAAAGACCATATGCTACTTATCATTCAAAATGCTCAACTGCCTGAGCCAGCTAATGTACAGAAGGTTTGGATAGATGGAAAGTCCAAAAAATTGAGTAAGACGAAATCAAATGATGAATAACGTTTGTATACCCCTGTCAAAAGCACACTTAAAACACAAGCATGATATACCAATATAGATTCAACCCCCTTTCTAACTTTGAAGATGACATGAATGAGATATGGGAAATCAACACTAGAGATACTGCCATACAATCTCCTAGGTAACAACCTCATATAGCAATGGAAAAGTGTGACAAAGCTAGAAATGCAAAGATGCAGATAAAAAAAGGGGATAAAGGAAAAGAGTACCCTATCTCCTCCTTTATTGCTACAACTAGCAAAGGCAACAAAAACAAGATAATAGAGATAATTGGGGATTCCATGCTGAAGCACAGTGAAGGCTACAAGATGAATGAAGCTACTGGTCAGCAAGAAAAATCATTGTTACAAGCTTTTCTGGTGCAACAACTGACTATATGCATAGTCATGCAGTTCCTACAACCAAACAAAACCCCAAAACATCATCCTTCCTTGTGGAGTAAACACCATTTGCAGCATAACTTCTCCTGAGGAAATCGCCACAGAGATTATGGAACTCACCACTGGTTGAAGACACGATGATAACACATGTTACATCTTATGCATTGTAATTAGAGGTGATGATTGGAATGAAAAGGTAAAATAAACAAACTCTGTCTTAGTTAACTTGTGTGACAAAACCAATCATGTATTCATTAACAACGATAATGTAAACCCTTACATACACTTAAATAGGAGTAAACTTCATCTCAATCATGAAGGAACATGTATTCTAGCTAACACCTTTTTGTATCACTTGGGATATTGACTAGAGGGATATATTGGTATGGGTATTGACAATAACTGCCCAATTTTCAACACCAGTGATACCAATATTGGTAATAATATTGATGCTACATCAGCTTTGAACCTGTTGTGCAGTAGAAATCTGAATAGACTAATCATAGGTATGTAAATATAAACTCAATTAGAAATACACTCGATATTTAGGTAGTTTAATGATTGCAGAAACAAAACTTGACTCTTCATTTCCAAACCAACAATTTTCCTTTGAAGGGGATTCCCCTCCCATTAGATTAGATAGAAATTGAAATGGCAGTGGATTATTAATATACATTCGAAATGGCATTGCTGCACATCAGCTTACATCCTTCAAATATAAAGATGATGTTGAAAAATTTTTAATTTCAATGGTATTTTCTTATCTAAACTAACCCCACTCATTTCTCTCCATTTATACCATGCTTCTTTCAACCATTTTCTAACTGCCTTCTCTGTACCCCCTTCTTCTGCTATAACTGATCCTAGATATTTAACCTCTTCTGCTTGTTTAAGCCTTCCTCCATCTTCCAATATGATGTTGATTTTCCTCGTGGCCTTCCCTACTGCTTACAATTACCTCTGTCTTCTGTGTATTCATTCTCATTCCTTTTCTCTCCAGGCTGTTTTTCCTTACCAAATACCTTTGCTGCAGTTCCTCTTCCATATCTGCCATGATAACTAGGTCATCGGCAAATAATAACTCCCATAGTTCATCATCTTCTCTCAAGTCCAGTGTTATTAGAGCGCTTACGATTTGACTACAGAGAGAAGGACTACGGGAGATTGTATCCGAAACTGCAAAGAGCTCATGCGTCAGGGGTTTCCTCAGAGGCCATCCCTCTGTGGTCTTCACATTTGTTATGGGATTTCATGGTGTTGAGAGTAGTCATCAGTACGAAGGTAAGTAGCCTTTTTCACATGTTAAATTCGCTCCCCTCTATTATTCTACATCGATTTTGCATCTGTTCCTGTAAGAGAATGCTGTGTTTATGAGTTTTTGTTTTGTTGTTAGTTAGTTCAATCAAACAAAATGTCAAAAGATGCAGCATGCTCCAAAAGTAAATCAAGAAGCCAAACGTGTGTACTGCAGATGATTGAAGTGATAGCTTAGTGACATTTTATGATGCTATTTAGTGTTTGCTGTATGCTCTATTGTAATCATTTGAAATGTCGTATCGGATAGGAAGCTCCAAGGATGGGCCTACATTGATAGACAGTAAACGAACTAGTATGATTACTAGCTGCCAGCCAGCATCTTCCGATTAAGTGTGAAAATGGTTTTCTCTTGGATGTAGAATGTTTTTGTGAAAAACGTGTTTTTGAAAGTAAAATTATATATTTTTGCCGTGGTTTGCTCGATTTCATTGCATATGATTATATTTACCTCAAGCTGGTAATAATTAGCATGATATTTTGACTACCCTTGTATCTATTTACATATAAAGTGTCATGAAAGTTTTTCTTTTTCTATGGTGCATCTCAATTTACTCAAAGTACTCTTTACTCTTAAATTCCAAGCTTTCTGACAGGTAGTATAAAATTTTTTGTAAGAATAAATGGTTTGCTATGTGTAGGCCCAAAATGGTTTGGAGTGCACAACATGATGTGATGCTGTGCAGGGAAATTTTACTGGCACAGCCATGTCAACACAAGTTTGGGTCTAGAGAAAGAGGACATGCATGGGATGAGGTTGCTGACCAGCTAAGTAAGATCTCAGAGCCTAAGTTCTACGTTGACCAGAGAGCAGTACGAGAGAGATACTTGAAATTGGAAAAGGGCTTTAGAAGAAAATTGGCAATGGAAGGAGAGAGCTAGTGGGATTTCACCACAGATGACAGAGGTGGACGAAGCTATAGAGACAATAATAGGGCTAGCAGAATCTGCAAAGGAAGAGCTAGCAAAAGCAGAGGGAGAGAGAAGCCAAGCTCCAGGGCCATGGAGCAACTAGGTGAAACAAAGGAGAGGGAGAATGGAGAATGGGTGAAAAAAAGAAGAGTGTATAATGGAGTAGAAACAATAGCACTATTACATGATAAAGGGGAGATGGAAGTAAAGCTGAGGCAGCAAGAGATAGATTTAACGAAGAGGAAGCTAGAGTTGAGAGAATTGGAAATTTCAAAATTAAGTGATGAAGAGGAGTTTTGAAAGGGAGATGAGAGCAAGAGAAGAAGCTAACAGGGAACATAAATGGAGACTGTTGCTGGAGAAACAGCAGCAAATGATTTGCATGATGCAGAAGCTTATGCAACAATTGAAGGAACAAAATTCTGTGTTGGTTTCCTTGATAAGCAAAGTTAAAAGCAGTTTATGATTCACGACGCTCCTTATCAAGACATGCTTGAGAGACTTGGTAACTAATGCGTCTCGCGCCAATCCAACTATTTATTTGCTATTGCATCATTGTAGAGAATACGCTAGAAATCGAAATGGCAAACATAAATGACCTAGAAAACTTAAGTGACGAAGAGGTTTTGCTATTATATGATGTTCGTGGTCCTCAATCTAAACATTTATGTTTGCCACAATGGAAGTATGATTGATTTCAGCTGGAGGAAATGACAGATGAAGAGTATCTTGTAGAATTTCGATTTTCAAAGACTGAAAGTTATGACTTAGTGGGAACATTTCGCCATCCCGAAGTGTTGAATTGCTACAATGGGTGGGTCGTAGATGCTGTTGAAGCATTATGTATAGTATTGACACGATATGCATATCCCAGTAGGTATGCTGATTTAGTCCCTAGATTTGGGAGATCAGTTCCATTGCTTTGTACTGTTGCCAATCAGATGACAGATCTAATATTCAACCAATTTACCCATCTCTTGAGAGACCTAGATCAGCCATGGTTGGCTCCTGCTTGCCTTCAAAGATACGCAAATGCAGTCCCTGCAAAAGGAGCAGCTTTGGATAATTGCTGGGGCTTCATTGATGGGACTGTGAGACCAATATGCAGACCAAAGAGAAACCAAAGAGTAGTGTATAATGGACATAAAAGGGTGCACGCACGTAAGTTTCAATCTGCTGTTGCACCTAATGGCATGATTGCAAATTTATTTGGGCCAGTGGAAGGAAAAAAGCATGACAGTGCACTTTTCGCTATGTCAGGGCTTCTAAGTCAGCTGGAGGAGAGGTCTTTCTCTCCAAATGGACAAGCATTATGTATATATGGAGACCCTGCCTACCCCATTGAGTACATCTTCAACGCCCATTTGGTAGAAGACCTGGCCTTACACCAGGAGAAGAGGCTTTCAACCAGTCTATGAGTAGAGTGAGGGTATCAGTTGAATGGGTTTTTGGTGATGTTCTGAACTATTTCAAATTTGTAGATTTCAAGAAAAACCTTAAAATTGGACTGAGTGCAGTTGGGAAAATATATACTGTTTCTTCCTTATTGAGAAATGCAATGACTTGTCTCCATAGGAATTCCACATCAGCATTTTTTGACATAAACCCCACTACTATCAATAGTTACTTTGCAGTAGACTGAAATTCCTAATTAGTAAAACCAGAGGAGGTAATACGAAAGAGAGATATACTTGTAGTTCATACATGTATATTATATTATATATACATATATATATATATATATATATATATATATATATATATATATATATATATATATATATATATATATATATATATATATATATATATATATATATATATATATATATATATATATATATATATATATATATATATATATATATATGTATATATATATATATATATATATGTATATATATATATATTTCTCGGCTGAGCTGACAGCTAGAGAACGGGTCACAGGTGGTGGATAGTGAATTACCATCAGATATGGTGGTTAGCTGCGAAATAAGCTGACTTAGACAGACGAATAAGCAGTCCTGAACCACTCAGCGGCGATATCATCAGATGGAGTAGTAGAAAAGGTGACATGTTTCTATATTTAACATGCTCCATGGCCAAGACGATATTGCGACAAGGCGGGTATGGGTCGACTTTAAATATGCCCAGTCCCTACTGCCTTGTAGGTTGCCTGTTTGAGGCAAAGGCTAGGTCCACAACCGATAATTGTGGCGTGGAAGAGACCTGGAGACCTCACCACGTATTTATCTAAGAACAATCATGGAAGGTCAAATATTAGAAAATAAGGTGAACAGCATAAATGGGAGTGAATTCACAAATGATGCCACTGCCTTGCTCGGCAGTGCTTGCTATGTGCAGCAGGTAGCACTCGGTCATCATCAGGCTACTGCTAGCAAATCCAAGGATAAACGAAATATATATAAGATCTCAACGTGGAATGTAAGAACTCTATATCAAGGAGGGAAACTAGCTAATGTGGAAAATGAAATGGAAAGACTTAAGATAGACATAATGGGTATTGGAGAGATGAGATGGCCAGGATCAGGGGAGATGACAACAGAAAAGAATAGGAAAGTAATATACTCAGGAGGAGATACAGCGAACAGAGGAGTAGGAATAATTATGGAAAATGACATATACAAGAAACTTATAGGATATTGGCCAATATCAGATCGCATAATAATGATGAAACTACAAGGAAAACCGTTTAATATTAACATCATACAGGTATATGCACCAACAGAGGACAGTACAGAGGAAGAACTAGAAGATTTCTACAAAGAACTTACCAGGATAAGAGAACAATGTAAAAATCATGATGTAAATATAGTAATGGGAGATATGAATGCAAAGGTAGGAAACGGAAGACATGAAGATATTGTGGGGCAATATGGACTAGGAGAGAAAAATACCAGAGGACAAAAATTGATAGATTGGTGTACACAGCATCAGCAAGTAATAACAAATACATGGTTTCGGCATCATCCAAGAAGATTGTGGACATGGAGAAGCCCAGGCGACAGGAACAGTAATCAAATTGACTATATCACCATCAATAGAAGATTCAGGAATGCCATACATCAAGCAAAAACATACCCAGGTGCAGATTGCAATAGTGATCACAACCTATTGGTAGCAACTGTGGAAATCAAGATGAAAAAGGTTATAACAACAAAAATTACTGCAAGAAGACAAATAGACATGTTAAAGAAAAATAGAGAAATAAAAAACACTGTTGTTCTAGAAACAACAAACAGGTATGAGATACTAAGTATGGAAGAGGAGAATGAAGATGCACAACAACAGTGGAACAACCTACAGAAAGCGATAGAGCAAAGTACTGAGAAAATACCGACTATAAAGAAAAAGAAAAACCAACCATGGATGACAGAAGATATATTTGAAATAATGGATAAAAGAAGAAAAGTAAAGTCTAAAGATGAAGAAAAATATAGCGAATACAACAGACAAATACACCGAGAATGCAGAAAAGTGAAGGAGAAATGGATGAATGATAGATGCAGTGAGATAGAAGAATTAGCTAAAGTTAATCAAGGACAGATGTATCACAAAATAAACCAAATATTGTACAGGAAGAAGGCTAGAACTAAAAATAACTCAATAATGGATAAAGAAGGTAACTTACTAATGGAAATGGAGGATATACTGAAAAGATGGACGGAATACATCAAAGAATTATATGAATATGAACAAGAAGTAAGTAATCTAGAATTAGATGAACAAGGGCCAGAAATCATGATAGAAGAAATAAGAGCAGCCATGAATAAGATGAAGAAAGGAAAAGCAATTGGAAAGGATGGGATAGCAGTGGAAATGCTGGAATCTCTGGGAGAAAAGGGACTAGAAATTATAAAAGATATAGCAAACAAGATATATAACACAGGAATTTTACCAGAGCAAATGATAGAAACAGTAATGATAACAATACCAAAAGTAGCAGGAACACGTAAATGTGAACAACATAGAACGATTAGCATTATCAATCATATGACAAAGATAATCCTAAGAGTTATCATAGAAAGAATGAGAAGTAAGATAAGACCTGAAATATCCGAAGAACAGTTTGGTTTTGTAAAGAACTCAGGTACTATCAACGCAATTTTTGCACTTAATAGGCTAATTGAAAATGCTCTCGAAAAAGGAAAAGATATATATCTATGCTTTATTGATTATGAGAAAGCTTTTGATAAAGTAAGACATGTAGAACTGATGAGAATCTTAAAGAACATAGGAATAGATGGGAAAGATCTTAGACTGATTGAAACATTGTATAGAAAACAAAGAGTGACAGTAAGAATTGAGGATAAGTTGACAGAATGGACAAGAATAAAGAGAGGAGTCAGGCAAGGTTGCTGTATGTCACCGGACTTTTTTAATCTATATACAGAAGTTATAATAAGAGAAATAAAGGAAGAGGATGGAATAAAAATAGCGGGGAAGAATATTAAGAATATAGGATATGCAGACGATACTGTCTTGATAGCAGACTCAGAGGAAAAGCTACAAAACTTATTGCAAAGAGTTAATAAAGAAAGTGAATTAAAAGGAATAAAAATAAATACAAAGAAGACAAAAGTTATGGTAGTATCTAAGAGAGATCATAACCAAAGAATGGATATCAAACTAAGTAGCAAAGATATTGAACAAGTTAAAGATTTCACATACCTGGGAAGTAATATAAGTTGTGACGGAAGGAATGATAAAGAAATAAGAAGAAGAATAGCAATTGCCAACCAAAGCTTGGAGAAAATAAAGAAATTGATTACCAACTCAAAAATATCCATAGATATAAGAAAAAGATTTGTGAAATGCTATGTATGGTCAACGCTCTTATATGGATGTGAATCGTGGAATATAAATAAGGAATCCAGAAGAAAATCAGAGGCAATGGAAATGAGAATATGGAGAAGAATGCTAAAAGTCTCGTGGACTCAGAGAGTAACAAATGAAGAGATAATGAGAAGAGTGAAAACTAAAAGAGAACTAATGACTAGTATTTGTAAAAGGCAACTAAAGTTTGTAGGACATATAGAAAGAAAGGGAGGTTGTGAATCAATATGTATGACTGGAAAAATGGAGGGAAGAAGAGAAAAAGGAAGACCATGGAAGAAATATCTGGATGCGATGAAAGAAATAGTGGAAGGAAGATGGACGGATGCGCAAATAAGAAGAAGGATGAAGAACAGAGAAAAGTGGCGTTCCATGGTTGCCCACGTCCAGATGGATATGGCACTACGATAGATAGATAGATAGATAGATATATATATATATATATATATATATATATATATATATATATAAATATATATATATATATATATAAAT
>OLMO02000325.1:112777-130322 GCA_900291935.2 Cassiopea xamachana
ATATATATATATATATATATATATATATATATATATATATATATATATATATATATATATATATATATACATGTATGAACAGTTCTATTCATTTATTTATTTATTACGGAGAGCATAAGCTGATTTTGTTTCTTTATCTCTTCACCCAATTGTTGCTGCTGCAATAGCTGCTGTTGCATGATAAGAAGCAAATTGTTTTCTCTCGCTTGCCTCATTTTCACGTCTTTCACTCTCATCATGCTCCTTCCTCTCCAACTCAAATTTATGTTGCTGTTCTTTTTCCATCATTAATAGTTTCTTTTCTTTCAGCTCTAGTTCTTTCTCCTTCATAAAGAGGTAGGCACAAAAAATCGGATTCACTTCAATATAATTTCAAAATGGCACCACATACAGGCATGGTAGTACAAATTAGGATGTAAGAGTTAGTGCATCCTAATGTTGTTGAATGAAATACTTTCTAATGTAATGAGATGAATTAAAGTGCAAGTAAATCTGCCTCAATAATATTATGAAAAAATTGATCTCTAAACAAATATAAAATACACAACAAATGATTGCGACTTCTTTGGATTGGCTGCAGGTACACATTCAAATTGAGAGTTAGCCATGTTTCTGTAAATGAAGTATAAACAAATAAACGAAAGCTCACTTAAAAACGAAACAAGTTTGTGAAAATGAATCCTAAAGCCTATAGAGGCAAATTCTACTGCAGCTCTTCTAGCTCCGGACCTCCTCATCGTGTCTTGATAAGGCGCATCATGAATCATAAACTCTCTAATGATAAAATCTAAGCAACCTTGTCTTCCATTTTTTCATCTAAATGGTCTACAGGACGCATTCTATAACAGTGCTATTAGTGGGATGTCATTAAACTGAACAGGTACTGGGGTGTAACCAAATCAATGAAAGTACCCAAAAGTTTCTTACCCCATATAAAGATGCAAAATGATGTCATAAACCCACAATAACATGTGAAAATATGACATACTCCCATTTACCAAAGTTTATTCCTGTGCAAAAATTCCCTTATCACAGAATAGAGCTCTATTCTATGCCATTATGTACTAGAGGTTTCCTTTTTTTTATCTAAAACCAGGAAACAACCACAAGGATGGAGCAGTCTTCATCACCAGTTTTAGATTTGATTTAGAAGCATTCTACAACTGTAGAGCTTAATAAGCACTATCAATATATAGTTTATGATTGAATTCTCAAAACCCCTTTTTGGGTTCATATGCCCATAAATTTTTCAAAAAGGGTTTTGAACTCCCATTAGTAATGTTGAAAAACTTCATACCTATGCAAGTTTGCTTTTGCTCCAGTACCTGTCATACTTAGGGATGATTCCTTTTGAGACATACCATTTTACAGCAAAAATGCCAAAGGTCTAGGCAAAGTATCTCCAAAAATCAAACATCTACCACAAAGTAGGTCTTGGCTACAGTGCTAAAAGTCCCACCATTAGCAATGGAAGTCTACTTTGCTTTGTAACATTATGGTAAATGTTTTTGCCTGTGCACATAATATATGAAGAAAGTCAATTGCTTTTCTTACTTTGCATTGGTTAGATAGATGCTTGCCTCACCCCTGCTAGAATCTAAGCCAATCAAGCAAAAAAATTAACAAGAGACAGGGGCTCTAGCATAAAATACCTTGCAGTACTACAGCCATACAAAAAGTTCTTGCATTCCTACGCAGGACACACACTGAGTAGGTCTTTCCTACTGAACTTTGCCCAATTTTTAAATTTTTCTTGAAGTCCATAAATTTGTAATAATTGATGATATCCCAAAAACCCAGTCAACAGACACTCGGGCTGAACTCATTAATTCATTGAATGCTTGCTGTTCTTGAGTCAAAGGTGCTGCTGGAAATGGGCATTGAAGATGTAGTCTGTGTGGGTAAGCCAAGTCTCCATCTATGCAAAGTACCTGACCATCAGGTGAAAAGGAATGCTGTAAGGATGGTACTGCTTTTTACGCTCAGTTGACCAAACCTCTCAGCAACACTCCCCATTTATCTGGGCTTGTGACTGGCACCGAGTTGGGCTGGCTTGCCCCCCCCCAGTGGCTGGGTTAATATGATAACTTTATACTGTGTGGTAATTCTACTGCTGAAGACAAAGTTAATGAATGTATGGATACTTACAACTTAACAACATTAGTTAAGAGCCCAACCTGCTTTAAATCTAATAACCCCAAATGCATTGATCTGATGTTAACAAATAAGAAAAAGCATTCAAACAACGTTCATGGAAGGCAGTAATGTTACGCTCAAAGCTACGAAATCATTGCAATAAATCTAGGACATCTGAAAACGTAAATAGCAACCATAAGCAGAGGAATCTCTATGTAAAGCTCTTAAAATCTGCTAATACGGATTACTAAAGCAATCTGAATATTAATCATACACTGATAATGAGAAATTCAGGAAAACAGTAAAGCCAGCATTCTCAGATAAACCTTATTGTAAAAGGATAGCCGAGAGAAAACTCAAGGTTACCGCTAAGTTGTTCTTTATATATAATCAACTCGAAACGATCAGCAACTCACTAAACCCGACTGACTAAGTTGCTGTACAATGCTTCTTTATATACCATATGAGATACCCAAATTAGTCCCTTACCTCATAAGTCTAAATAGGCAATAGAGCAGAAACTTACTCCTACTACAGAAACTTACTTTAATCTGCATTGTTCTAACAAACAACAACCTAGATATGGATACTTAAATTAAATTGTGTGTAGTGCACATACATAACCGTGTCCTAGCAAACAAGCATAACAAAAGGAGTGATTACTACGCAAATCTAAATATGAGTGTTACCTAATTATGACCTAATGTCCTAATAATATGCTGATATGTAAAAGCAGTGAAAATGAGGTAAATAAAATCTATGGCCTATCACACTCGTCAAAGCAACAAGATTGTGTTGGTTGACAATGATGACATAATATCAAAATTGGAGGCATACGGTCTTAGTCATTGTGAATTAATATTGTAAAATATTTACATGGCAGACAACAAAGAGTAAATATCAATAGTTCTTTCAGCCCTTGGAAAGAAATAACTTTGAGTGTACCACAGGGTTCTGTCCTTGGACCAATGTTCTTCAATATATTGTGAAAGTTAACATCTGCAAATATGTGGATAACACCACACTATTTGACTCTGACAGGGATATAAATAGAGTGATCTCCAGATTGGAATTTGACTCAGCTCTGTCTTACAAATGGTTCTATGACAACTATATGTAGCTCAATGAAGACAAATGCCATGTACCAACTTTAGACACCAATCCTGTAGATGAAATTTCAATCAAAATTGGTAGTTCAACTATACATGAAAGTAACCAAGAAAAACTACTTGGTGTTATAATTGACAACAACCTTACATTTGAGGATCATGTAAGTAACCAATGTAAGAAGGTTAGCACTAAACTATACGCACTTTCTCATGTCTGTCATTTACTAGACTTAGAAAAACTAAGGATGTTAATGAGAGCTTTTATATATAGCCAGTTCCAATATTGCCCATCAGAATGGATGTTTCATAGCAGGAAACTTAACAATAATATTAATACACTACATTGGCGTGCGCTAAGACGTACCTACAGATACCAAAACTCATGCTTTGAATCCCTGTTTAAAAAGATTCATCTACAACTATCCATGTCAAAAATTTGAAAGTGATGTTAACTGAGATGTATAAAGCTAAAACGTATCAATCCCCAAATTTCATGAGGGACGTTTTCCCCTTGTGTAACAACTCCTATAATCTTAGATATAGTAATGAAGTCCTGCAGCCCAAAGTAAAAACAGTGTCATATGGGATGGAAACTATACAAGTCAGAGGACGACAATTGTGCAGACACTCCCTTCTCATATAAAAAGCTCCAATTGCCTGAAGGACATCAAAAGAAAAATCAGAAAGTGGGATCCCTCTGATTGTTGCTGCCATCTGTGTAGACCCTATATACCATTGCTGGATTTTGTAGAACTTACAGTATTTTCTTTAGTCGTGCTAGTGGTTTTATCATACTTATTGTGATCCGGTTTAGTAAATTAGAAGTTGGGCTCAGAAGCTGACTTAGATTAGCTTCATTATAGTTTATTGTAACGTAGCTATGTTTAGCGCCAATGGTAAATAAAGTCATTATTATTATTATTTATTGAAAAACAGGATGTATGTAATGCAGTGTTGTTTTCGTCTTTTTGGATATCACATCTATGGTACCAAAAATTACATATTGGGCTTGCTGCTGTTGTTCAACTGCCAGTGATGCTGCTAACATCATCATATCCGTCATCATTGATCAGCTGACTGTGATAAGCGGCAGGAAAAACTCGTGTGATGAATGTCTCAATAGTCTGCTGCCATGAGTACGTCATTGAATCCAGCCTCGTTTTGAGAAAATGGACCCGTCATTGACTCCCGGCCTCATATTGAGTTGAGGAGGGAACTTTGAAAATTGAAAAGCATGGGAAATTGGAGAGCATAAGTTGAATACGCATGGGTTATTTATGTTCCACAATTGGCGTATTTGATTTACATTTAGTATATACATACGTTGTGTTTTTATATGGAGACGTTTAGGTAGAGAGGTTGGCCACTTCTTTACCTGAACAAATGCAACAATGAAGAACAAGGGCTGAGTAGCTGTGAGATGGTGTGATTGCTGTGAGTACCATTACTACTATATAGTATATGTAAGGTGGCAGTAGTAGTAGCATTAAGGGTTTCTACACAACACCTCATGCAAGCATGGGTTTGAGCAATGCAGTCTCCTCTCACTTGGGTGTGGCTCAGGTGTGCACATCACAGTTGCCACACCACTAGCGTCTATCTCAGCCCCCGGGGCAACTTCCAACAGGTAGTAGTGTTGGTTGGAAATGACCATTGGGTATACATAAGGGGGTCTCTCCCCACACAATTTTTGTTATGTTAGGCGTATAGACAAGATATACACAAAGCAGTATAATAGATAGAGACAAAACAATGGTATCACTATGTGCTACTACTTATATACTACTACTACGTAAGTGTTTGTTATTGTTCAGGTTCATTCTGTTCATACTGTTCATCAATGGGATGAGGAATTGGATCATTTCATACAAAAATGTTAGGTCCATATTTTTTTTGTACAGAGTGCATCTGGGTGGATATTGTGGATAATATTAACATTCATAATAACTGCATGGTTCATGAGGGTGTGGAAGTGCAGCCTTCTTTGCTGTAAGAGACCTATGACTATGTTCTTCTGACAGTAATACGGGAAAGGATGGTTCATCAAACTCTCTGATGTAGAACATTGTTAGCTGCTTATGGTAATCCTGTTGTGATAAATGATATTTCTTTACTGGAACGTCCATTTCATACAGAGTATATGTAAGAGGATATTTGGCAATATTGCATACTTCTCCATACATCTCGTGCATATCTTCCTCATTAATAGAGAGGATGCACAGCATTTCGGATACGGATATTTGAATGGAGTCGTCACTGATTTATCCAGACACGTGATTGATTTCCGTGATTACAAGCTGCAAAATGGCCGTAGTGAATGGATACAAAGCCAGATACTCAGAAGTATTGATTCGGATACATTTGTGTGTTCAGGTTGTCTACTTTGCTCACAAGTTAAAGCTTTTTTTTCTACTGATAGCTATCTTAGGTATCTGTACCCTTTTCTGGCTATTTCTTGTCTACTTTCTTAGTACATTTTCCCCATTTCTTGGCTTAGGAACTGGTCTCGATTTCCATAGGCATAGGCCTATCAAATGTGAATTGCTTGAACTCATGACCAAGTCTGACATTTTTCAACTGATACCTAGGACATTTGTTAGCATAGGCAAAAAAATGAGTTGGTCTCTTGTAGCACTGCATGTATTCTGTCTCTGAATGTCATACTATTTTCTTCGATAACTGGTTTCTCGATGACATAATCTTTTATATCATATGCCCAAAGTTTTAGTGACTGTAGACAAAGCGGGATGTGACGATTTTGGATGTATTTCATGTAATGTCGTTCATATTGCGGTAGCAAATGTCGTTCCATAATCTTCTCAGCCGCTAATTTATTGTGGTGTAGGGGCTCGTATCATCTGATTTGTCTGTATGTATATTCTTCTCCTTTCAATTTCTCGATTCATCATCAAATATTATATGTAAATTCTGGGGCAGCGTCTGGATGTTTTCTATACTTCCAGAATGATAGTAGTGAGTTCCAAGAATTGTCCAATATGAGGTCTTCAGCAAATTCCATATATTCTTTTCGCTGGGCAGCAGTAAGTGACACTCCCCAAAAAACTATGATGCAACACTCTTATAATAATACATTCAGTCTAAGATAGATGGTGAGGATTCTATAAGTTCCAATGATGGTGATAATAAATTGATGTTCTCTAAATCAATTAGCGGGGGTGGTGTAATCGGTCTAGGGGACTGGATAAATGTTGCTCTGGCACATACGACATGTGAGATTCCTATTATACATAAACCATGATCTAATACAGGTTTTATGGAACTTATACTCACATAATAAACATGTATGTACAGTTTCACCCTGCAACATAGTTGCATAGCAAATATAACATGTTCTATCTTCATCTTCCTCACCCTCAATGTGGTAAGGTTCGTTTTGCTCGTTTCTATATGGTTCATTTCGCCTTCTGTTTCTCCGTCTTCTCCCCACATACAGTGTATGTGGCATGGTTTGCTGACCTTGATTCGGTGTATATGGTGTGGTTTGCTGACCTTGATTTGGTGTATATGGTGTGCTTTGATTTGGTGTTTGATTCGATTGAACAATCTTCTTCTACTTCTCCTGTATCTTCTCATCATCTGGCGGTAGTCACGTAGATGATCCTCTCGCCCTATTTGTCTATAACGTTCTTCAGTCTCTGTTTGTGATGAAACACGCACTGACAAATCTAGAAGAAAAAACTCATTCATGAAACTGTTTATACACGCATGTGTTTATGCATGAGGAAACAAGTTTGGTATTAGCATAGATATACTTACTAGATAAATTCGGCACCGTCAAATGTACTAGCTCCACATTGGTAGCATTGCTACCCATCTCAGGTAGGTTAACAAAGTAATCGTTGACAATAGCCGCCATGGTGATGTGAATGTTGGCAGAGTGAAAGTAAAGGTTTTTTATAGAGGTTCAACCATGTCCCTTTATTACTTCCCGTGGGAAAGATTAACAATCTCATTTCTATACACCTCGTGGTCATTATCTTTACTACTTCCCAGGGGAGAGGCAATAACAAAAGACAATGCAAATATCTATAGCTTGTATTATTCATAACAAAAAGATGCCAAAGTCGGTAAGAAGCCAAAATTGGTAAGATGTATTATTACACAGAATTCAGTTCATTCATCAGTTTCGAAATCTTCTGGATTTACGTATTCATCTGACCAGTCTGATTCTTCTTCTTCGATATATTTTCTTGCTTCACATAACTTACAATCTGTTACATCACAGAATAAACTTGAATGTTCATCATCATCAATGTCAATTTTCTCATCAACTCCTGTATCTTTTCAGGTACTACAAGACCTCGTTTCACATACCAATCATTTTCTATACACTTTACTATTATGTCATAACATCTCATCCATTCTTCTGGAAAAATTTCACTGTGGGTTAAGAGTCTCTCAAACTTTTGCATAAATAACTCAAATGTATATTTTGGTGAAGATCCAACTATTGTACATGATTTATATTCTATTGCTTCCCTCACGCAATCTTCATAACATTGATGCACACTCTCCATCTTTCTTTGTATAGAACATATACCTGATTTACATCGATTATACCCATCTCGGTCCTTATACCCAAAATATGTACTTTCTCTTTTTCTCTGTAATTGATTCACTGTTGCTTCTAACAAACATATTCTTTTTCTCATGTGTGGTAAATACTGCTCGCATACATTTTTCATTTTTCTTATACTTTTTTGCTTCTCTTCATTTCTTTTCTTTAAAATCTTATAAATTCCTCCTAATTCTTTTAATTCTTTACAAAATGTTGGTTTTACCTCTTTCTCCTCATTTTCCACTCTCTCCCGTATCTTTTGCACATACAAGCAACAAGGACTTCTACACCCCATCCCATCTCTCGCCGAAATGATGTAAAAATCAAATTACTTTATTTTTAGCTCTTCTTGAATCTCCTTCACAATGTTAAATATTCATTCCAGTAACTGTGCATTCTGTATTTTTTTCATCCTATCACAATCTATCAATGTCATATGCCCCTCGTTCTCACCCAACACAGATATCGATCTCCCATCTATTCGAAATTGAACTAAATAATCTATTTTTGTGCTTGCTAATATTTGATCAATCCTCTTTCAATTCACTTTCCAAATGACCTATGATTATTCTAATCTCAAATACATAGCAAAATTAGGATGTGTAAAATTCACACTTTTTGAGAGATAAACAGGGAGAAAATACGCATGCATTATAGAGTAACCCATAAGTAACTGGAACATTTATGACTATTTTTCGACAGTTCAACAAGAGTACTTTCGACACAAATGGGCAACACAACCCATTCTCATGCAAATTGAATTAGAGGATAAATCAGACGGTTTAACCAACTGATTGAATTGTAATTCGACTTGCACGAGAATGGTTTGTGTTATCCATTTGTGTCAATCAATCAATTTAATCAAGCACACAAATTAAACAGGAGGAGGGTATAGAGTAACCCATATTGTAATGGAGTATTCATGTATAGATTTCGATAGTTCAACAAGACTACATTTAGCACAAATGAGTGCTCAAGCCATACTCCAGCGACTTGAATTGATTCACCCCAGACAGTTTTAGTTGACTGGTGAACTGACTATTCAAGTGACTGGAGTATGGTTTGAGCAGTCATTTTTTTGCCAATCACACAATTTAAATCAAACGCACAAATTAGACAGGAGGAATGTATAGCGCATGCGGTATTTCATAACCCATATTTATATAGAACATTCATGAGTATTTTTCGATAGTTCAACAGGAGTACAATTGACACAAATGAGTGCTCAAACCCTACTCCATCAACTTGAATTTTTTTACTCAACTTGATGGCGTAAGGTTTGAGTAGCCATTTGTGTCATACAAAAAGAATTTAAATCAAACACACAAATTAAACAGGGAGAATGCATAATGAGAAATAAACAGAGATAAAATATGCATGTGTACCACTCAAACAAATGCACATTAACAAAACACACATCAATCAAGTAAACACATATTAAAAACATATTAAAGTTCAAGTTTATACACAATCAAGTTTTTCTCGGTGTGTTTCTGATTGCCACCACTTCTCCATCATCCCCTTTTCTGCATAGTGGATATTCAGCGGGTATTCACGGTATAATGTATGTGTTGTAGTATCCACTTCTTTCACTCCGGTCTTCAGCACATATTGGTCGTTTCTCGAACATTCTTCTATCATACTCCTCTTCCGACAGGTATACTGGAAATGATGAATCTCTGACGCTTCTCATATAAACTGTTTTGGGTTGCGGGTGTGATGCGCCTGGAATGTCACCATCTTTTTTCAGATGAAATTTCTTAGCACTTGTATTCTTCTCATAAGGTTCATACCTGTAGAATAGTTGCGAAGATGTAAGGAAAATTGTAGATTGTTCAGATATACGATGTTTAGATAACACTCAATAAAATAAAGCACTCAAATATAAAATTGTTGAGATAACTCTCAAATATAATCCACGTAAATATACATACCAGCCAGGGTATTCTGTTATGTTGCATAACCTTCCATACTTGTCCCTCTGTAGAGTGTTCTCCTCGTTGATGAATTTTTCATGCAGAAAACGCCTCAGATCATCTATAATACGATCTGTTCTTCTCTGATAGTTTTCAACCTCCTTCCAATCTTCCGTTGTCATTTTATGTTTGAATTCTTCTAGTATAATTCTGTCCATTATTATCAGCAACTATTCCCTTCTGATGACAACTGTTGATGATGTTGAATGTAACTGTATGTCTAACATGCACGTTTAACCCATGTAAATAGTCTCCATTATAGATTAGGATAAAGATGCACATGGGTGTATTACACTCATTGGGATTAGATGTAAAGATTGCAGTTCTATTATTGGTTGTATACAGACAGTGATCAATAAACCACATAGTTTTATTACCCCTTGGTGAATAATAGTAAAAATTGCAGTCCTATTAGTGGCTGCATAAAAACAATGATGCATAAACCACATGGTGGTATTACCCTTGGGGAATAGTTGTAAAACTTGCCGTCCTATTATTGGTTGCATATATACGAGGTAATAGAGAACAATACCTGCAGAGGAATTCTCAATGTCTTAACCTAATATAGCTCAAATTGTGGGGGGGGGTGTGCAACCCTGTTACATTATTTATTTTTCTCTGTTTTATCCATATTTTTTTATAATTATATTCCAACTTTTCAACATTAGGGTTAGGGCTAGGTAATTGAGAACAATACATGATCATTTAATTCTTATGTGACATAATAAACACGTGGTACACACATTGCGGTGGCGGTTGCTATGAATGAACAATAGACTGCTATGGGAGAACAAAACCTGCTCATGATGCAGAGCCAGGAATAACATGTGTCACATTTTGACCCTTTTCCAACCAACATAATCTCGTTATAAAGGAATCTATCTCCAAACTGAGGTAGCAGATTGTCATCCACCACGAGCATGGCCGACGTATGTGAACTAGAACTGTATGGAGATTCGCCAGTTGAAAGTCCAACAGTAGCAGATGGAGCCAAAGCTGTGGCCAAGGTTTGTTCCCATCCTCCCTATCATGCACGCTTGTAAGTTAAAGCTACATTGTATATGGCACTTGCAGGTTACCTGTTTAGTGTCTCTTTGTTGCCAAAGTGCATTTCCTTTCATTTCATGCACTTAGGCCCAAAGATCTCCAGCTTGGAGTTTACTTTCTTATAGCCTAACCTATATTCTTTGATGACACAAGGGCCTGTGCCACATGCTTTGCTTTAGAGGGCAAAAAGTTTATAAGTAGACAGAAAAGTTTGATATTGTTCATCAAGATGAACTTGCTTTAGTAAAATGGAGTTTTGCGCAGCTGGGGTGATGTAGCTCCATTCCACCCACTCTGCTTTGCCTATGCTTCCTCTACGTTCATGGCTGTTTCCTTTGCTGAGAGCTATATTCATGCCATTGTAGATATAGCAAAGGTGATGTAATTCTAAATAGGCTAAATCATGAAGGTGAATTTTGATGTCAACTGTATGCTCTCTCTTGTCGTAATGCTTGCAATCTATAGGGGTACTGGAAAAGTAGTTGTCACAGAGTTACATATGCAAATTCTCTATGCATTTACAAAAAGATTGTAACAGAATGTGTCAAATGTATATGTATGTTATTTCTCTGTCTTCCCACATTACAAAAGTAAATGCTTTCCTGTCTAGCGTTTGCGTGGTATTGCCAAGAAAGGGTACCTCAAAGAGAAAAGAGAGAGGACAAGAGTTGACAGGAGAAAGTTCAATAGATTGACAACAGTGGTAAATTTACTATTGCTGTTAGCAATATGTTTTGTAGTCATATTGCTGGGAGAGAGAATAATAAGATAGTTGCCTCTGTTCATACCTTTTTCATGTTATGTAAAAGTTATCTTCAATACATTTTTAAGTGACAGATATGTAGGCCATGTAGTAGAAATGGTAAATTTCTTAACATAATCACCTCACAAAAGTAGAATCGTTTGTTTGCTTTTGTTCTCCTTTGCTAGGCATCCTTTCACTAGCTTATATATTACATATATTTATTCAACAGTTGAAAGAGTGGATGGTGAAGACTGGTACACCTGCAGTTGCACTTGCTTTGTACAAAGATAAAGATGGGTATCTGCATGTGAAATATATGGGTGAAGAATAGTTTTTGTACTTTATGTTTAACCTTTATTACTTGTGTATTTGCAAAACTCTCAGAACACTTGTTGAAGATGTTTTTATGTGATGTTAAATGATGATTATTTCCCAAGCAATGTAACATAGAATAAGTCTCTATTAGAACTCTCTGAGCACACCAAATACATGAAACTGATGCACCAGAGCTTTTACCAATGTTGGAAAGTTATGGGCATTGATAATACAATTTTCCAGGACCCAGCTGGTTTTTGGAAAGGGAAGGTTTTTAAAATTGGCTATGGAAGAGTTTAGGATTTTTGTTTAGGAAAATTCTAAAATATCCTAAATTTGATATAACTGAGTGTCATATTAATCACAATGTATTTTGTGTTTCTTCATTTTACTATTTGTAACATAAAGCATAATCCACCAAAACATCATAAAATGTAGCATTGAAAATGGTGTTTTCTATTTTTATGGGGCTTCAAAATGGAAATGAAAATAAGTTTTATGGTTTTGGAAATTTGGTTATTTGGCTTTGCACAAGTGTTGAAAAAGATTTGGAAATTTTGTTGAAAGAGATTGTGTGAGCCCTGGGTGCTTGTGAAGACATTTGATATTGGCCATATCATCTGAATGCAGAACTAGGTGTTATTGAAGAATTTCACAGTTATGGTAATTATTCAATTGTGTCTACTCAATTTTGGCATTATGGCGGGAAGGAATGCATTACAAGCTAGTAACGTTTATATTTACAGTTATAGATAGATGGACGTTGAAGGCTGTGTTAGAGGACGATTTACTAGAGAAGCCCATAGACATAAAACGTTCCTTAATCTGCAACTTAGTCTTGGGGAATGGTAAGGCATAGTACCATTCTTGATGCTATTCCGTAATTCGTAGACTAACAGGTTCTATTCTCCACTGTCATTTTTGTCATTAATGAAACGTTTCTGTGAAGGAGTTACACTCATTCACAGAAACACCCAATGTTACTAGTATTAAAGTTTCCTCGCCGTTTGATTTCTCCTTAATTGGTTAGTCGCAATTGTAAGAGCATGGATTCACTTTCCCAATACATGCAAAACATATTGTGTTCATTTTACGTTTAGTTGTAATGCGTTTTTGTCATAGATTTGATGAAGCGAAAGAACTGGAAGAACTGTAATCATCCTTTCTGGTGGCCAACAGAGCTGTCTTTTTGTTCGCCAAATCAAAGTCCCCGGTTTTGCGTAGCTATTCTAGACACTATCTTAGTAGCGCCACATAAGTATTTTAAGAATTTAGATCTTGGCGTTGGTGAGCCTTACCCATTGGAGGGAAGCACAGAGATTGAAGGAGATGAAGAGCGAGAATGACTGATTACCTAATTCTTCAAATGGATCTAGAAGTAAAGTTGGGCATGCCCATAAAGTCGAATTCCTTCCATTTTTCGCCATAGTTTTCGATAATCATTTGGCTTGTCAGTCAAAGCTGACATTGTAATCATCACTTGGTGATAATTCGGGAGACGTGAATTTCTTTTGCAAAGGCCCCCTTTTCAAGTAAAAGTCCTTTGGCGGGCCACTGAGTATCGTGCAATGTATTTCCAGTTGCATTTGAGTTGCATAATGGCTTAGTACATTCTCTATACCCCTAAAAAGGGAATAGCATAGGGCTAGCAATTGTTTCTTAACAGGCATTTATAAACGCTTTCATTTTGGAAATCACTTTTATTTCGAATAGGCATTATTCAACATAGACCTGATCCTATGATCTTACACAATATTGAAGTATAGTTGGCTTTATAGATTGCAGCGTTGTATTCACCAGCTGTAGAATGGACTTTTTATAATCGACAATACTTGACAGCAACGGGCAGTTAGATAAATATGATGAGTAAAATCTCGTAGTGTAATTACTAATCAATTATCTTTCTTCTTCTTCTTCTCATTTCTTTTGTACATAAACAAAATGCAGTGTGCTTTGAAATTCTCCGGTGTCATATAAGACAGTTGATTACGTAGGACTTTTAGCGTTGAGTTCTGCTGTTCGTTGATTTGTGTATTCAGCTTCTCATATTGTGGATACTTCGAAATATCATGACTTTCTGCACAGCCTACAAGAGAATTAGAGATTTAATGTTTTTGGCTTGGTCAGAATATTTGCATTCCATGGAGTGCTATCTTGTTGTAAATTTACTTTTGTTTAAGCAAAATAAGAAGAGCAAAATGTAGGGCCTAAGCTCTCCAAACTGCTGTATCTTTGGAAGAAAACGACAAAATCTTAATTGAGGGTTATAGGTTATGTCAGGGAATGCCAGGGACAATTAGAAGAGAATGAGTAGGATTTCAATGAAAATATTATGAAAAACTTGGGAATTTGGCCTCACTGTTTAGATATTTATATATATTGGTCCATTCGCATTAATGTACTTCTTGTTAATCTCACTCACAATAATTCTCTACAATGCATTAGGTTGTCAATTTGCACATGGAGGTAGGATCATCATTCCTTACAACGGTGTGAGGAAAAATAAAAAGGAAATTAAGTTAGGTGTCATGGTGATACGAAGAAATTCTATTTTTATAAGGAGTGTTAGTACGTACCATTGTGATTTCTCAATGGAAACGATCAACAAGAAACATGGTGTTTTTGAAAAAAGCCAGGTCCCTGTTTAAGCAGTATTGGTGCAGGTTGCAGCAATTATCATAAACTACCAATTCTGGAGCTGGAAATGCAGAATGAAATTCATGGTTACCCTCCGCAGTCATGCAGTGGGGTTACTTTATAGTAATAATAAAGAATAAATTTATACAAATAGTATAAACGAATCAGTAACTGATGCATGGTGATATCATTATGAACTTCATTTAAAGGTAAATAAATCTCATCCATATAGACCTGATGCCTTTGCAGTACAGTCGCTGGAGTGAATGTATGTCATGACCTCTAAGACTAGAAGATACACTAGTTAAAGAACATTTGGAGTCCGATAGCATTTATGGCTGCTATAGAACAAGACCAATGTCATATTTGATACAGGCTGGAAAGCAATCAATGTTCAGACAATCAACGCACCTATTGGAAATCTTGTACAAAGAATCTTGAAGGGGATGTTGGATGATTCTTTGGAATCCATAACTTGAAAGCCATAGCATACCTCTAAAGAAAATTAAAATACATGCTATGAGATAATCCATTCTCTAGAGCATGATAATGAAAAAGCGGACAAGCATGGACAAGGGGAGGGAGGGTATTGACAACTGGCATAAATGTGCGGATACCCTTTATGAACGACCATTAAAGTGCCGTCTATGGTAGTACTGCGTAAAATGTAGCAAACTTACCGTGCTCACATTACATTGTAAAGATTCCTGCAGATAAATTGGGGTGCCCAGTGTAAGCGTTGCTGCATTGGCCCCTTCTGGATCCTCTCAAATCATCCTTCTCATAGTACCCTCTTTGGCATAGGCATCGCCAAGCAGGGAAAAATGCTTTGTCCCAGTCTCCCTCTACTTCAAATGGTCCTTCCAAGCTATGTTGAGAAAGGCGAAAAGTTGTATTTGCTTTCTCTTTCAGTTCTTTACAAAGCTGTAGCCAGTTGGCGGACAAAGGTTGAGGTGGTAACACTTTCACAACTCCATAGATGATGGGAGCACATTGTTGAAGAGCTAGCAACTCTTTTGGGTGCTCTCTAATAATAACGCCAGATGACATGAGAGTTGTTATTTCATCTAATGTTTCCATAACAAGGTAGTACGAAGACACAGTTGAGGTAGAAGAGATACACTTAAAAGCAGCCATACACTCTCTGGAACATTGGTCATACCATGAAACATGCACTCACATTCTTGTAAGACACGATGTAAAGATGAAGAATGTGCTGTAAGATTCGTTAGGACATATTCCCTTTCTTCACGAGTCTTGACAAACTTACGACAGTCATTCCGTAGGCATTCGTCTGGTATGAAGACCCTCTCCTTGAACCTAGTAAATTGAACAAAGTAAAGTCCACTAATTGATTGAGAAAGCAGAGCTTTACCTAGAAAGATAGCATAGTCCTTTTCACGTAAGCAATGCATGTATCGGGAACACTGTCGTATACCATATTTCGCTGCCTATAAGCCCTCCTCCGCAGATTGGCCCATAAAAAAGACTTGGGAGCACAGCTAAGCCCTGGGCTTATAGGCGAAGAATTACGGCATCCAGCTACATCGCCATGGGGCACCTTGGGTGCACTACCAATCCCTTACCAGCCTCAGAGGCTATGGGAAAATCTCTAAAATGTCAGCAAATTCTTGAATTTTCTGTAATTTCAATGAAGAATAAGGATTCATGCATATTTTGGCAATAATATGCTGATTTTGTTATAGTAACTCACATTTAATAGGAAAAAGGACACGGTGCATTTAGAATGTAACGTAACCAACTTGTAGTTGGGTAGTAGGAACAAGTGGATCTCGAAACATTGCGAACATTTCATGAATGGAAGGAGGTGACATTATGTGAATGGAATGGATGCTTAGAGGAATTTGGAATGAATGCTCTTAGCTCTTACATAACAATATTATGCAGCTCGCTATGGCAATAACTAAGGCTTAAACAGCGTTGCTGATAGACAAGACAATGTCTTAAACTATTTATCTCGAAAACGTACACAGCAAACAATGTGTGATTGAGTGGCCCTAATAGAATCTGACATTGGGCTGGGGAAAAATTGAGGAATGACCAGGGGATGTATGGGCAAGTTACAAGCTAGGTACGTACAGTCTGGAGGGGAAGGGGTACCCAGTATGAGTACGAAAGCGTACAAGGGGGATACGACGCCATAGATGGCATATGTATGTTTGTGTAAGTATCAAACGATAAGTCTTTGAGAAGCATCCCAAATCAACTATATCTGAAAGACATTCACGCAAGAACATTTTGCAATTGATTCCTGTAAAAAGACTGTGGTAATGTTATACTTCTGGGGTATGCATTGAATTTTGCGAGCTGTAAAATAGTAACCTTTCATTCATGGAGGAAATCTTCTGTGAAAATGCAGCTCAGTACAATTTATGTACTCTGCTGTACCGAATAATCAGGGGGTATGGAATAATTGGGGGGGGTTGGAAAATTTTTCAAAAATTAATAATAGGGGGGTTGGAATAATAGGGGGTGGAGGTTATGAAATTTTTTCAAACTTCATATATAATATCTCATTAAGTATTACAAGTGCAAATCTCGCTAAAAAGGCAATCTGTACTTGGCTGGCTTACAACAAAAAATAATAATAAACATAATAATAATGATAAAAAGAGCTATAGTTTATACAACGTTGTTTCAGTAAGAGAGGAGTTCTGGGTCAGTCCATGGTTTGTTTCTCATGCAAAAAATGTAATACGTGGTGCGTATGATGATGATGGTCATTTTCATTGTTATATAGTTGAGGTGAGGTTTTTCAATGCCAAGCTCTTTGCACATGTCAAAAAACGATTCAGATGTTTGACCAAAAATACCAAGAGAACTTGTTGATAAGTTTATAAACTTTACCTTACGGTATGTGTTTTCAAACTGTTTTATGAGAGGTCGATACTTACTCTCCTTTCGTTGCGAATTGCGTTCGAGGTTAGTTTCAAAGCCGACTGTTAATTCTATAATGTAGAGGCATTTATCTTCTATACTG